>JAMLFT010001772.1:0-28829 GCA_026544285.1 Pachyrhizus erosus
TATATATTATTTATTAAATATTATATGTATGTGTATAATATATTATTATATGTAATATGTTAAAGATTATTTATTTATATATCTATTTAGGTGTTGTTGATTATATTTTTCATTTTCAATGCCCTTTCCATATTAGTGTGGACTTGGCCAAATAGTTATGGGTGAACCTTTGGATGCTTTCTCACTCTAGTGCCTTCCTCACACCTTTGTGGATGTAGCCACACAATTGTGAGCAAACCCCTGAATGCAATTTCTCTCTCATGGTCTTTTCCACACCTTTGTGGATGTAGTCACGCTGATGTGGGCTTTGAAATTTGATTTTCAATTAGTCTTTAACATATGACCTGTTTAGGTTTTAAATAGATCTTTTAGAGGTTGTTTTAAAAGGTCTCCAACTAGGGAAAACATTGGGGAGGAGTGACAACACAAGGGTCAAGATTGGAGATGCCTCATCTCTCTACCTCCTTTTTTATTTGAATGTTCTTGCTTCATCTTTTTTTTTTTTTTCTCTTTTAGCGTTATTGAATTATTTATTTAAATTTTTAGATTGGACAATATCCTTAATATATCAATGATTTTAAATTGATTGTTTCTCCCCCTTTTGTTAATGTATGATTTTCTTTTCATTTATTTTTTATTGAGCTTATTTGTCTAAATTTGTTGGTCACATGTTTGCACTTCTTAAATAATTAGGAAAGAATTGAAAGGTAAATCTAATTGTTGGAACTATATAGATTTGAATGCAAGATCTAAATCAAGAAAGTAGGTTTAAGTTTTGTGGAGAGCACCTATGAATTATTATGAAGCTTAATGGGTTAATTCAATTCAATTAACTACTTGTGGGAAACATAACTACTATGAAAGTATATGTCAATTCAGTTAGGAATGATATTTGTATTTTGAAAGAGAACCTAAACTAGAATAAAATAGCTCACACTCAAAGATAATTTATTCTTAATAATTAGACAATCAATTTGAATTTATTAATTATCATTATGGTAATCTCAATCTTGAAAACTTTTTATGCTTTTGATTTTTCTCATTCTTGATATTCTTGCATTATTTTTATTTACTTTAAATTTCTATCTTGATTCTAGTCTATTTCAATCAAATAAAATATATCTTTTTATCTTTTTGATCACGATAAATTGATAATCCTAAAATAGAGTCGTTGGAAAAGAGTGTTAATTTTTATTACTTGATGACAATTATATATTTATGATTTTTTCATGTCAAATTTTTTGTGTTGTTGCCTAGTATTGTACCATTTTGATTATCAATCTATTTTTTTATTTAATTAGATTGAATGAAATTTTCTTTCTTTATTTTTCTTTCTTTATTTTTCTTTTTTTATTTTCCATTTACTTTGACCCACTTGAAAACAAATCTTGTTTCTAAAAATAATAATAATAAAAAATCTTTGTGACCAATCACACCTTAAGTGTATCACCTTACCATCCATGCCATTTTTGTTTTTGAAAACCTAGTTGCACCCTATGGATTTTATCCCTTTAAGTGTTTCAACTAATGTCCATACCTAGCTAATGTATAGGACTCCGTCTTGGATCTCATGGCCTAAAGTAATTTCTTACATTTTGAGCCAATAATGGCTTCTTGATAAGTCATAGACTCATTAAGATACATGAGAAATACATCACTTTGTTGGGTGATTAGAAATTTGTATCTCTTAGATCGATGACATATCCTATTAGACCTATGCAAATCTTGTGCTATTTAGGTGTATGGCTCAGTAGCACTTTGTGGTTGTTTTAGTTTTATAATTGGATCATCGTTATTATGTGACTATTGAATTCCTTCAAGTTTTACTTTCCTTCCATTGATTTCCTTAAGGATAAATTATTTCTCTAAAAATACAACATTATGTGTGAAAAACATTATACCTTTAATAGAATTATAGAATTAGTAAGCTTTAGTTTCCTTTAGATGACTCATAAAGAATCATTATCTAATTTGGATTCTAATTTATTAGAAATTAGCACTACTGCAAAAAAAAAAGCTCAATTTACGATGAGAAACCTATATCAATTATTTAAAAATCAATGTAAAAAAAAGGTAGTGACAATTTTGTAACTTTTTAAAGTTTCCTATATTTATTAAAAAATAATAAATGTAAACTACTCTTTTTACATTGGTTATTCTTTTAACCGATGTTAAAATTCATAACTTTTCAAAACATTTCAAGTTCTCACCTCATTCCATTCCCCTCACACTGTAAAAGTGTCTCATTTCTTTCTTAAAGGTAGTGATGCCAAAATCTCTTAACTTTAACACCTCTTCGTCAAAATCCCTAAACCCACTTCACTTATTATTTTCTTAGATGCTTCATTTTCCCGTTCTCTCATATGTCCCCAATGGGCTTGGTATCTTCTTCTTGAGTTGATGGTCAAGTGGTTATTGAAGCGAGAGCGACAACGTCTTTTTCTCAGGTCGACGATAACTTGGTGGTGAAAGCGTGAAATATTTTCTTTGTTTATCTCCTTTCATTTCTAATTTTTTAACATTGTTTTGAGACTTCAATGTGTTTTAGGCTTCAAGTGCACATGTTGATAAGCGTTGTTATTGGTAAAGATAAGTTAGGCGATCGGTAGTATCAATTTTGGTTTAGTAGAGTTTTATATACATAATAAGACATATTTCTAAAATTTTATGGTCAATATAGACGATAATTTTCATTATAAATTTGTATAAGTTTTTGGTGGCATGAGAAATTGATGTCTGACAAATATAATTTTAGTTTTTTTTATTAAATATTTAGTTTGTCTTATTTATAAATATATTTCCTATTAGAATTTTGATAAATAGGTAATTTAATTTATGCTTTGAAATTATCCATATTTTATGGTTGGCCCCATCTGCCAATTAATTCTAGCTCCGTCCTGGAACAAGTTGTGGATTCAAGTTGATTGTTTCTGTTATTATTGATTCTTTCTTTCATAAAACAAGTTTTGGGTGGAGTTCCGAAATCTATCAAGTTTAATTAGATGGAGAAGCGGTGGGTGCAGCGTGAGACGTATGCATTTTCTTTGTTTAAACTGCTATTTTTAACATCGATTGCACAATAACTAATACAAAACATTTTGAGATATTCTACATCGCTCAAGTCCACTACAATCTACAACTAATGTCAAATACCTAAAACAACCAACGTAAAAAACTTCCTCAATATTGGTGTTAGGTGTTTCAATTAAGCCTCACAAGCCCAATTTTTCATAAAAGATACACTAGGAAAAGATACTCAAATATGCTTAGCTAGCTCACGTGCATATATCAGCAATGGAGTTCAGCAACTTCTAATTCTTGAAATAAATGGGGGAAACATGAACTTTAGAACATTAAATGATGAATATAGTAGGCGTAGATGAAATAGTCAAACAACATCCTTACTTGGAAGAGCCCACAAAAGATTGTGGGAAATTTCTCCTTTTAGGTTCTTGGAAGACTTCAAAATGATAAATGTAACTTCTTTTTGTAGAAGGTGCAATATGCTTCCCTATCCCTACTCCTAGAAAATATAACAAGAAGATAAAAAAATGTGACATAATAATTGAGGTCATGACTAAGTTTTTAATAAAATTTAGATAGACAAATAATTCTGAAACATAAAAGACATTTTTTTAATATGATCGTAGAAATCATGTATACATCTCAATATCTAGCTTTAGATTCGTTTGCTACCACAATTTTCCTATCAGTAAGATAAGAATAATAGAAATGAATGAATTGCGATGTGGGGTTCATATGCTCTGTTGTACCTATTATTCAAGTGTCAACAACATGAAAAAACACTCATACAAAACAGTGTACCAAAATCTTCTAAAGAGCAACATCCAGCATATATATTTCTAAGAGTTCCCAATAGTTAGTTCATTAGGCAATAAGAAGCTTGGATGTTCCTTAATTCTCCTATCTTCAAAAATATAGTCAACAAGGAAACTCCAGAAATTATGAGTAATGATATATAAAATCTTACATATGAAATATATTAAAAACAATATTTTTTCATTAAATTAAGGGAAAAAAAGTCAGGCTGCAGTTCCTATCAGGCGTTTCTTATTGTGTAGTGGACTCTAAAGTGGCAGCCTCAATCCCAGAAAATAACCAAAAGAGCACAAGCACAAGTTGAAGCGTGAAAGGGAAATGTAAACCAAATAGAATCAATTGTTGGTAACGTGAAAAGAGGATGGTAAAGTCAATTGTCCAACAAAAGAGTGGGTTGCAGATACTGATGCGGCAGCAGGCGCACAATGTCACGAAACACAACACAAAACAAACAGCCTCGAGTAGAGAGAGAGTGAAGAGATTCTATCACCCTCTCTGGCAACATGACAAAAACTGTGCAATGGCCAGCAAGCCCTTCATTTACTTTCTCACTTTAATTAACCCACACCACTCTTGATGAAAAAGAAATAAAGTAAATTACATTGAATTTTTTAGATTTTGTGAAATAACATTTTTTTCGGCTTTTCTATATTAATTTTTTAATTATTTAAAAAATATATATTCACCTTTTCTTATATATTATACATGTCAGTAAAAACAGTTAGTGTAAATATTAAAAAATAAATAAAAATTTTGTATACTTTTATGAAATCACAATATAATTTATTTAAACAGAAATATATTGAAAATATGAAGGAGTCAAAACATCTTCACTCATAAGTCATGAACAAATCACATAAGTAAATTTAACATTATTTTTAATTCAAAATTTTAACACATTAAATTAGTGATTTCACTTATATGTTGTTTGTAACATCCATTATTATTATTATTATTATTATTATTATTATTATTATTATTATTTATTTATTTATTTATTTATTTATAATTAATTACTACCAGAGATAGTGCGAGAATATTTACTTGTAGTGTAACGATTCTAGGAGTTACAATTTATTAATACGATGACTATTTTCATACAATACTTTCATAACAAGTTCTCATTTCATTAAGTAGAAGTCATATACTATTCTAGGAGGTAATACAAATTTCTTAAAACATCATACTTTCTCTGACTTGCTCTAATATAATCGAACCCTTATGATGGATCATCTTCATCTGTTGGCTCCTCCCTATGACTCCCATTGCCAGCTTGAAATGACCCCATTGAGGATGGTGGTAGTTGAGAAGTTGGTGGTCTTCTCTGGTTGGCAGGTACCTTCAGGAGCCTAGGTGGCGCAGTTTGAGAACAATTGATAGATCCACGTGATGAAACTGTCATGACACTACTATGTTTGTGGGTCTGAAGGCAAAACGGACGTATCCTACTAATGTATCGTCACCTTGGACCCGATAGTAGGTCCATCTTCCCTCCAAAGGCAGGATTGTCAGGTGGAAAAGTGGTTGAAATTCTTCTACCATGTTTGATTTGAAAGAATGGGGGTGTAGGAGTGAGCCATCAATTTAGAATTAGGCTTTCTATCGTCAACTTTTATCTCACCGTTCGTGCCTAAGTAGGTTCTATGAATGGTTGTTGGGCGCTTCATTACTTCCTTTACTACTAGCTCGGGGAAGACTTGTACCAACGTGTCATTTAATATCCAATTTGCAACTTTTTGGTTGACGACTGAGAGTACATACCCTGACTGGTACTTGGTTCAAAGTACTCTCCATTGAATCTTGGTAATGTTCTGCTTTGTCGGGGACGCCAAGCTGGTACTGTGACGCCCTCTTTTCTCTGAGCGGTTCATAACTTGACATCTTATCTATCCCCAAGGTATCACCAAAGTCTACGTACATTCCTCAAGTACCTTATGTGGTCAACCATTGCATTCTCCGTCTTAAATTCTCACTCTGATAGGTTTTTCTGATTTATCTATCAACCTTATCCCGTTTGTCACTTCTCCTATTTATTTTACAGTGGTACTGGTATGATATCAAGATTCTCAATTGACAATATCTTATTTGTACATCATAATCATCCTAAAATGTATCATCATAGTTTGAACATATCTTATTTCATTGTCTATCCTACAGTTCAATAGAAATTTCTGTCACTAAATGGACAGTTTAACATATATATGTATATATAGTTCTATTTTACAGGTCATAGAATTATGCAATTTACATTTATATCTTTACTTAAAACATTTAAATGTGTAACCTTGATTGATTGTAATGAATAACCTATTTTCCTACCAAGAAACAAGGCAGAGATAAAATGGTCATTTTCTAAATTAGTTGACCTTTGGGATATTCCTATCTTCGTTTTCCACTCCCAATATTTTATGTAGTTATCCATGTATGATAAGTTTGTTCTCTTTGACTTCAGAGGGTTTCAATAGGGAAAAATTAAGTTTTCCTAATGTAGGGGTATTTTAGTCATTTTTTCATAAAATATGATTTTTCTAAGATTTTATTGTCACAAATCTTCCTTGATTACCTTATATGTAGGTTTCTGGGGCTTATCCATATAATTTCCTGAATTCATAAAGCTAAAATATAAATTTATTATAAAACAAAGGTGTTTTTGAAATTTTGAAAATAAATTAAATTTTTGTCAAATTTTATGAAAAAGATTTGTCTTACACTTTTTACTAAGCTTAAAACTATCCTAAATGGGCAAAGGAATAAAATGAATTAAGATATAAAAATATTTTTCTTAACTCTTTTATTTTTCTATTTGCACCCTTTTTCTTAAAACTACTATTTGTACCCCTCCCTCTACTGTTCATCTTCTTCTTTTACTGTTTTCCAACCAGAAAGGACTAGAATTTGGTTCTGCTTCGAGGGAGCCTCTTTTATTGACTCAATGTCACAAAAACATTACAAATGATATTCCAAACATAAATTTATTAGAATAATGACTCATCCTACCTTTTGATGTATTTCGACGAAGCTTGAGGCGGCGCTCCGATGGGCGTGGCTTTCTCATGATCCTGGGAGTGTTTCTTCGAGTTTCTAGAACAGAAATGTTCGTGGCACGACTACAAAACTAACGAGATAAAAATGAGTCAAAGAGAGCGAAGAATCAAGGAGAATTTCAAGGACTAAATAACGTTTTTCTTCCCCTTTGATATGAGTCTCTAGGGGTATTTATAATTCTTGTTTGGCTAGTTTCCTTCGCGTTTACGTCTTGTAGGTGATGGACGTTGCGTGAGGTTGCAGTGTTAAGGCGTTCAGAACCTAGGCTGGTAGCTCTGAAGCTTGAGGTATGGTGTCTTGCAAAAAACTGTACTGAGGAAGACAAAGACGACAACAAGGTATGGGCGACCCACGTGGCGGTGCGCAATTCGCGGTTAGCATTCTGGCAGCAATATTAATTTATGTATTATTAATTGCCTTTAATTACTACTGAACGCACTCTGACTCAGTGGCTAAGACGCTAAACGCAGAACTGTCAGGTCCCCCCCTTCGAAACCCATTGGTTATAAATATGCTCTCGATACTTGCACAGTTGTTAGCTCATTTCAATGGAGCATGCTATTTGACTTCCATGTTGTCAGGAAGATTTTCAATTTATATACATGGATCTATTATTAGGAAAACTTTCAATACAATTGATTCCTATACTTTAATATATTGCCTACCAATTCCATTATACTTGTTTAAGTTAGTCACTTGGTCAAACCATCGATTCCAATATTAGTTGTGAGGAATTTGAAGAAATAAAAATTGAAGAATTCTTCACTAATAGGTCACAAATTAAATATTTTAACGAACTTAATATCACTTTCAACCTAAATTCTTAAGACATTAAATTTGTGAATATTTTTCACTTATATATTGTTTAACTTACTTATTTTTATTTAATATAAAATTTTATATTCACACTTATACTTAAAAAAAAATGTCTATATACTCTACTCTCTCAAATAGCCTGATGTATTTTATTTTCTTAAGATTATTATAGGATTAAAGAAATATTATATAGTTTAATTTACAAATAATTTAAATATTATTACCATTTTATTTTTTAATTTATTAAAGGATAAATAACTGGTTTGATTTTTGAAAGTGTGTTAGGCTGTCACTTCTATTTTTTAAAGTAACAAAATTTTAAAAAAAAATCTTGAAAGTATTATCCGTTGCTGACTTTAATAAAAAATTTTAAAAAATTATGTGATTTAAGTGATAAATTAATATAATTTTAAAAACTAAAGTAAAAATAAATAATTAAATTTAAAAATAAGAATACAAATAAATAAATAAATTTAAAAATTAAAATGACAATATAAACTTATTTTGCATTTTTTATTTTCAAAGAAAAATGGGACAATGCTTTATATTTTCAGATACTAAAATGAAGATTTATCTTGATATATATTAAGTGTAAAAGTTCAAATTATAAATAACTTCATGTTATTTTAATTATTATTTAGTTTTATTTTTAAACAACATGTGTTTTATGTTTTGACTGATCGTCTGAGGTTTGGTTGAAATTTTTTGGTGGTGTTAAAAACGTTGGATTTCATTATTATTACTATTTTAATATGAATAGATCTTTATTGGTTTTGAAGGCCCAGATGTCATGTACTCGTGTACTTTCCAAAACGTATCTAATGCTGGTACGAAATACGGATAAAGCCTGTGTAAAAGAACAGGTCACTTTCTTATTCAGATAGAAAATAAAAAAAGTTTAAAAATTCAATTTTATCTATGAAAATACCAGAGGCTATTAATTTTGGTCTTAAAAATAATAAATTAATAAAAATTTCTTACATTATTGTTTTAATCTCTAAATTTATTTATTTATTTATTATTATTATTCTAATTTTTATAAAATATATTAATATTATCACTTAAATCGTATGATTTTTTTTAAAATAAGAAGAATTACACTTTTACAAATCTTATGATTATTTATTATTTTTAGAAATTAAACCGGCAGTATCTAAACTTTTAGCATGAAATTGGTCATTTAAAAAAATAGTGAAAAGAGATAAATTAAATTAATTATTTTTATTTTCCTCAATACGTAATAATAAATAAATATGTTATTTAAGTAATAATTATTATTTCTTAATAATTTTTCTCTTCGCTTCCAAACAAAAATTTAAAGATATAATTTTTTTTAAGCCTTACATAATTTTTTATTTTTTTTCTCATCAAATGGTAAGATTTTAAATTTAATCTCTATTGTACGTCGCTGCATAATACAACTTTTTATTCCTCTTCATATATTTTCTAAACGAAGGGTACTGAAATCCTTTTTAATATGCAGTGACGTACAACAATAGAAATTAAATTTAAAATCTTATACAAAGAGTTTGAATTTAAATTTAAAATCTTATTCAAATCCGAACGTTTTACTGTTCGGCTGACTTTAATGGTTATCAAAAGGTAATATATGGTAATCATGCTGTACACATGAACCAAATTTTTAAGAGATTCAAGTGTTCTTTTTTTTTTTTTTTTTTAAAAAAAAAAAGAAGAAGAGATTTAAGTGCTAAATTTTATTTCGTAAAATTGAAAAATATTAAAGTAATATAAGGGATATTTGTAATGTAGTTTTTAAAACACCATTTTATTATCTGAAATACAAATAAAAAAGTTTCTAGAACACAAACATGATTATGTCATTTAACATGTGTCATCTTAATTATAATATCAAAATACATTATAATAAAAATAAAAAAATAGCTACACACTAAAGTAGTACACATTAAACGATATAACATAATTTTCCCCCTAAAGCATATAAAAAAAACTAATATAACAACTGACATTAATAAGTCTGACTGAAGTTTATGTTAAAAGATTATAGACACATATCTTAATTAGATGGAGCGGCCCTACTCTAAGGATAATTCCTAATTCAGTAAAAAAAAAAAAAAAAGAATTCCTAACAGAGCGATTTCGTTTAATAAGTTTTTATATACATTAAATTTTAATAATACCGTCATTAAATTAAAATTTCTATTGAAAAGTTTAATATTTTTTTTTAAATTTCATTAGATAAATTTAATTTAACCTAAAATATACTTTTTAAAATATAAATAAATATCAAATTTAAGATTATATACCTACAAATATTAATTTTTCTATAATTTTAATGTATATAATTGTTGAAATAATATAAAGAAAATAATAATATATAGATATTTATAATGACACCTTCTATTTTTTTTTTATTATATTATATCACTTATTATATCTATATTTTTTTCTTTTATTCCTTACTGTAGATTCATACATGAATTATGAATATTCATGAATCAATTTTTATATCAATATTCAATAGTTCAATTATTAATTATATATATATATATAAAAGATATTATGCTGAATAACTTATTTAGATGTAATTGAATCTAAATAACTAAGTGACATCAAAGTGTAACCGTAATTGAATGAGATTAAATTGGATTACATTTTCATCCAATTTAATCTACATTTAACCGAAACCATCCTCACATTATGTTTTTTTATGTATGGAAAAGTGCAAAACGGCTTTTGTTCAGTGTCTTTAATATGGGTGTGTTTGGATTTTCACTAGGAGAGTTTTAAAAGTATTATCAGAAGAAAAATCAGTTTAAAATCATGTTTAGTTATTTTCTAAAAATATATTTGAGAATAAAATTTTATTTTAAAATCTAGATTTAAAAAAGTATTATTTAGAATATCTTTACAAACTCAATTTGTAAATTTAAGCTTAATTCAAACTTAAGTTTATAAATTGAAATCTAAACATGAACTAAATTTTCAAACACATCCTGGATGAGATTGAATTGCTAAGTTGTAACTGAATTTGTAAAACAAAGTGACATCATATATTAAAGAGTTACTCATACTTTTTTTTATGATTTTAGTATGATTTTCTAAAATTTGAAAGTTTTTATTAAATTATATTAGTTCTTCAGTCAATTTATCATATTAACTTAATTAATTTAATGACACATAATAAATTAAGTAAAATGTCAAGCTATATTGATGTTTGTTATTTTAGTCAAAATTAATGTAGTTAATATAAAAAATTAAGCAAATGATCAGTTTAGTTTAACTTATACATTTTAAAAGATAAAGGTGAATTTTTAAACTTAAAAGATTAAATTGAAAAGAAAAGAAAGCAAAAATATATTTACCTTATTTTTAATCTCTATTTAATATTTATAATATCACTTATTTTATTTTAGAGTATCTTAACAAATTAAAAAAATTGTTTTTATTAAAAATTATGTAAGAGTGTAATTTAAAATTATAGAAAATTACATATTTATATATTTTAATAAAAATTATCTTCTTTTATTTTCTTAATAAATGTTAACTTGTTAGTATTACCCTTTATTTGATTGTTTTTCTTTAATTTTCTGTTTGTAGTAAATGTTAACATGGTTGTAAGAATAATTTTTTTCATCTTTTACTTCTAATTTGCACGTTTATATGAAACAGCTTAATGGTAATGCAAGACTTGGGTTACACGAAAATTCCCGGCAAGAGAGGCCTTTGTCTCTAGCATTTCCCTTTTACGCTATGGTAGTTTAGAGCACACATTGATTTCATTTGAAGGGGTTTGGCTTAGGGTTTCAAAGAGTGGCTCAGAAAGGCAATAATTAGAAACTGGACCAGCGTGCAGGGTGTGGGAGAGATAGAGAACCAACATGACCTCTTGTCGGTTGTTCTGAAAGACAAAACTTGCAGTGTAGTCATCACTCTCCCTGAGTGCAAAACAACCCCACTGTTCCTTTTTGAGGTGATTTTTATGCTGCTTGATGGATGCTAGGAAACAACACCTTCTATGCCCTCTTATTCCCATCTCATATATTAACATTCAGTTCCCACTTGCCTCTCTTATTCTTTCCATGTCAAAACTTGTTAATCTTTAATTTTCAGGTCTCTCTCTCCTTCAAGGTTTTGCTGGTGTTAATTTAGCTGCCAAGGTGTGTCTTACTGGAGGCTCCCTAGGGACCCAGTTGATAGGCTCATACTATTTTTTCTTCAATTTCCAGTAGTTTTGCAGTTTTTGTCCTCTCTCTCTCTCCTCTTCATATTTTTCTTTTTCACAAAACTTGTATTATTACTACTACTACTACTTTGTTTCCACTTTTCCCGTGCTAGTGCTACAATATACGTACAGTCACCGATTATGGTATCATTAGTATTGACTAGTGAAATTTAATTGGTAGGTTTAGCACCCAGAACGTCAATGTCAAGATAAGCACAGGAGAGAACAGTTGTAGGTGTGCAAGTAACCTTTGATTAAGCCTGTTCTTCAATTAGAGGGGATGAATTAGGGTTGAACACGTTACAGGATGATCCACAATCACAATTAAAGAAAATTCATGAGTGGGATGATGATTGTTTAAAGAAAATATCAGATTAAGAAAAACAAAAAGAGGGGAATGAGATTAAGTTTAGATCTTGGCCCTTATTAAAAGTTGATCAGATTTGATGGACATGAGAGAGCAAGATAAGGTAATAGAGATGCCTAGCACTATGGGTTATAACCTCCCCAATAGAAATTCCTCTTCTTCCAAGCTATCATCACCAATAGGGGAAAGAAGTGACCAACCTCCTCAATCTCACACAGTAGTTTTCAGTGATCCACCCCAAACTTCATATCATGATCTCTATCCCCCTTCTCTTCCACCTAACCCACTTCAACTTCCACAACCTCACAGACCCAGACGAGATCCAGATCCAAGTCCTATTTCTCCTCCTATTATAAGCACCCCAAGAACAGCACCACCTCAACCACACGCAACAGGAACTTCCACAACAACATTCAGATACCGAGAATGTCTGAAGAATCATGCTGCAAGCATGGGGGGTCAGGTCACAGATGGATGTGGAGAATTCATGCCAAATGGAGAAGAGGGCACCCCAGAATCCTTCAAGTGTGCAGCTTGTGAGTGCCACCGCAATTTCCATAGAAAAGAACCTGAAGGAGAGTCACAACATGTTTTCAACTACCCCAACAAAAACCATAGGAAAATTATTCATTCTCCACAATCTCTTCATCTTCAGTTTCCTGCACCCCACTCTTCTCTGCACCACCTTCATGGAGTGGTGGCAACCCCTTCAGGTGGGCCTGGGCATGTTCAGCCCGTGATGCTGGGCTTTGGGGGAGGCCCAGCAGAGTCCTCAAGCGAAGATCTCAACATGTTTCAGACCAATGATGGAGGAGGGAACTTATTATCATCGGTGCAAGCACCACTTTCTTCTAAGAAGAGGTTCAGGACCAAGTTCACACAGCAACAAAAGGGTAGGATGATGGAGTTTGCTGAGAAACTGGGGTGGAAGATCCAGAAACAAGATGAACAGGAACTGCATCAGTTTTGCTCTCAGGTTGGTGTAAAAAGACAGGTTTTCAAGGTTTGGATGCACAACAGCAAGCAAGCCATGAAGAAGAAGCAAATGTAAGCCTAGATTAATTAATTCCATCTCTTTTAGATTGTTGATTTTTATTTTTTAAAATTTTATGTGTAATAAAGATACTCCAGACTTTAAAATCTTAGATGTGAATATTATACAGATAAGGAAATGGGTAGCTAGCTAGATACATTAGCTGCAAGCTGCTATTATGTGTTCTCATCTGTATGTTATTAATTAAATTAAACCATTCAATTTCAATCTGCAATCTTCTATGCTGTGTCCTTTGATTTATAATAAACACAAGCATAAAAAAAAATTAAATATCACCAATCATTATTTCTCACCTCTTGCTTTTTGGTAGACGAAATTTTTCTCTGAAGGAAAGACTAAAGTCTTAAACATAAGAATAAAAAAGATTAAGCAATATACTATTGAGATCATGAAAACATTAATATGCAGTGATGAACTTGGATATACATTACGTTATAAGGCATAACATAAGCTGGCTCTAGGAGAGTATTTCATGCATAATTCTGAGAAGTACTTTGTTGTTTTGATAATCATGGATGCCTCGGTTCGTGAATCCATTCACTTTCTTCCAAATCCAAGTTGAGGGCTTTGGAGAAAATAGGATCCCACCACCACATCTACCCAACCACACAATTTTGTCAAATTTGTCCTGTAATAGGATACCGACAGATGAATTAGGAGACAGTACCCGCTCTTTTCTCAAAATGCCTTTCTGAGTATTCAATGTGTGTATGGTCTACAAGAATAAAATCATGACATAACCAAAGTGAAAAGAAAAAAAAAAAAAGAAAAAAAGGAAAAAGGAACAGGGAGAGAAGAAGACCTGAGGAGTGAAGGACAGAGATTTCACGCTTTTTAGATATGTGTCAACTATGTATGCATTTTGATTAGTGCAGCACGATTTTTCTACATGACATGATGTGCACCAGGACACCATGCGTTATTTGATTAAAAGTGAAATAGAGAAAAAAAAGTAAAACATAATGTTTAGATGAATACAAATAAAACGAAAAGAAATAGAAGAACTTATCTTCGAATAAGTAATAAAAAGTGAAAAGAAAAATAAATTATACGAAAAATACTTTTATGTTGATTAAGAAAATGTAAATTTTTAATTTATTATTTTTTCTTAACATAGAATTATTTATTATATTTTAATTTCTTATATTATAAATATTTATAATAAAAAAGGAGATAATTTCCCTCTTATTTCATTCCAGTTTACAATGAAAGTATTTTTCAGCAAGTTTCATGGGAATAACTTAACTCTTTCCTATTTTTTCTTTCAACCAAACAGTAAAAAAATAGTATTTTTTTTTCATATTATTTTCTTCCATTCTATTTTTACCTAAACAAACAAGGATAATACATGTTTGGATTAGAATTTGTCATTGATGTTATAAAATTTATCTTTAATTAAAAATGGGTTTTAATAAATTGATTTATACTTTAAAATGTTTATTAAAAAATAATTTTAATACATTAAATATTATTTGGATAGTGTAAATAAACTTCAATTTTTAATGTATAATTATTAAAATAATTTCTTTACATTAAATAAAAAAAATACATTTAATATCTTGATAATAAAAAATTATTTCATATTTTTATTTCATAATTAAGACGAATATTAAAAAAAACAAAGATTTATTTAGAGAATTTAAAATTACTTGTATGAATATCCTTGCTTATAGAGAAAAGAAAATTTCTTTCATAAATTTAGTTCATCCAAGTTAATGCATTAGACTAATAAATTCTTTATTAATATATCATTGATTATAATAATTAATTGGTAATTAATTATGTCACTCAGCTATTTACAAAGATGCTCAATAATATATTTGTCAAATAAACCTATTTTAAGTATACCAACTTTATGCAATATTCTCTGGAAAAAAATATAAAAAAGGATGAGGAATTCTTGTCCAAACAACATCCAATAATTGCATACTCTTGTATGTTACACGATTATTTTATAGTAATAAAAAAATTAGCTAAACATAACACAATTTCAAGACAATTAAGAAATGATACATCAACAACGTTTTAACATATTTAGGTAAACGTAACACTAGTTGGTTTTTAAAACAATTGATGTTTGTCTCAATATTTTATTGACTTAATAAACCTGCATTTTTTTTATACTTAATAAACCTGCTCAACACTGGTTCTTTGAGATACAATATTCAGACGTAATATCTGCAAGCCCACGCAAATTAATTTCTCATGGTCTACTTAATAAGAATTTTGACTCTGAAGTTAGTGTACATAGAATATATATGAAGTATAAAATTGGAGAGAGTATTTTAGACCTTACAGGATTTATTATAATCTATTCTTTAATTGATTATTGTAATCCAGCCAAAAAAAATTTGATTATTGTAATGCTCCTTAGGTGAGGTGGTGTGAAAAATGCATCTTTAAGCAAATCTTAACAGAATCACTATTTTTAATAAGCTATAGACTATGATTCTATACTTATTACTGGACGCAAATCCTTTAAAAAGGAATCCAGAATAGAATCCAAGTACGCAATATCAAGAACAGAATCCAAGTACACAATTTATACAAAAGTATTTTTTAAATTTCTACAACTAAATTTAAAATAATTTATATTTGTTAAGTTAGTGTAATTATGTAGACCAACAATATTCTTTTATAAAAGATATATGATGTGTACGTCTTGCATAAAATCAAATTTTACTCTCATGTGTTTCAATGATACTATATGTTACCTTACTTTACTGTGTTTGAAGCATTTTACACATGTCTGAAAAATGTTCGGTAAAAGTTTGTAACGAGAAAATGACGCCAATTAAACATTATTATATCGTAGAAAGAGAAAGACGGTGTTATGTAAATCTGTTTTGAGTTGAGAAAGTTGTAATAATTTTTATGTTTTTAATTTTTTTAATTGTGAATATATATTTTTTAGTTTTTAAAATTAAAATATGTATTTTTTAATTTTTTAAATTTATGAAGTATTTTTTAATTTTTATATATTTAAAAATTGTTATAAATTATATATCTAAACTGTTATAATTTGATAAAAAAATTAAAAAATATTTTACAAATTTGAGGAAATAAAAAGTGTAATTTTAAATTTGAGAGATTAAAAAAATCTTAAATTTAAAAGATAAAAAACATATTTAAATTTAATTTTTATCATAAATTTACTTTTAAATAAAAAAATATAAATTGCTACATTTTAAATTTAATTTTAACAAAATTAACCAATTTTATAAAATTAATATCATAAAACTTTGACAATTTTTAAACGCTATTTTTCAAATCTAAAAGTCGAACTTGATTTATTTATCTAATATAGGTTTTTTTTTAAAGGTCTGTGTTGATTTTTTTAAAGGTTTAGTGTAGCCTGCTTAATAATACGACTTACTATATTTATTTTTTAAATAATTTAAAGTGTAATATTTTTAATTAAACATTTTAAAAATTAACCCTATAATAAAAACATGAGAGAATCTTGATATAAATTAAGTCATAAACTAGCCTACCATTTCTATCATTCTTTGGGAAGCTATTGTCACCTTAAAATTAGCTGACTTTGATAGGTTTAGCCTTCGTTTTAACCAAATCTATTATAATCTTCTATTTGTCTAGGAAAAAGACTTTTGCGCTAAGAGCAATATTCATGGATGTTTTTACACGTAACTACAAGATACTAAATACCACAATCAATTATTAAAAACAAGTTTTGTCATGCTTATTTGTTTATATATATGTGTGTGTGTGTGTGTGTTACTCTGTATAGCTCTGCAACATACAACTATATTAGCAGTACGTGCAACCGAGGGATAGTAAATGTAAGCCACATAAAAGCCATATAAATACTAAGAAGTGTGAATAATGCACGGCCATGGATATGTTACGACTTATGAGTTATGATCCATGGAAAGCGGATAAAAAATCCTTGTTACTTGCAGTAGCCAAATCAGTCTGTTGTGATAGGATTAGATAAAGTTATTTTTATCCTTATTAGATAGGAGTGCAATTTTATCTTTATCAGATAGGATAGTTATTTTATCTTTTAAGTTTTTTGTTGTTACCAAATTATCTTATTAGCACTAGTGTTTATAGAGTGAGGTTGTAATTCTATGTTATGCAAAAAAATAAAATTCGTTCCAGTTGCTTATTCTCAAGTGTGTATCATTTGATATCAAAATATTTTTGATCTAGATGGGGACACAAAAGGAAAAATTGGAGCACTTAGAGGAACTAATGAACGCAATGGAGGAAAAATTCCAAAGACTGGACTAAAAAATGGAAACAAGGTTTCAGGAGGTTCTTGCAGTCGTTGGAGGATCAAATGACTAAGAAAAAAAAAAAAAAAGCAGATCGTGGGAAACTTCAACCACCAAGCATTGTCGTGTTACATCAAGATGAATTTTCCAAGTTTATTGACAATGAACCAGCTGAATGGTTGCATTGTGTGCAACAATTTTTACAATATCAAGGCACACTTATGGATAAACAAGTAGCTTTGGCGTCCTTTTACATGGGAGAAGCCAATCAATGTTTCCAATGGTTACAACAAACATATACATAGGAGAATCGACAAATCACTTGGGAAGACTCTGATAAGAGCTTTTGATTTGATTCAAATTCACTAACTTTGAAGATTATGATGAGGCATTAACATAAGTCTCACAAACAAGTTCCTTGCCACTAGCAATGGAAGGTTAAAAGATTGGCTAACACGGAGTCAAGTTGGCCTAAAAGGCTTTTATTAGAGTGTTTGTTGGATGGCTAAAACCTAAGTTGGTAGGAGGATTGAGTATGTGAAAGCTTAAGCTTGTTAAGGGAGGCAATGGAATATGCTAGGATGAAAAATGATCAAATAATTTGAAAATAAAAGGTGAATAGAATAAGAAACTAATGGAAAAAAAATGATGTAACTCACAACGAGGTGAAAGAATGTAATATGTTTAATTGAATAATATGGTTTTAAATACTGTTTTTGCAATAAAAAAAATCTATTTTAAATACAGATTTGTAACAGAAAGAAATATGTTTTAAATTCAGATTTGTAATAGAAAGAAAACTTCCTAAACAATAACTGTTAACATAATTGCTAATAAATAACAAAATAATAGTCCTAAAATGCTTTACTTTTCTATGGAAAATTGAATTTTTGGAAATGGCTAAGGCTGCTTGGTTGTCTACCATTATTTCAGTAGTTGTCTCTTGCTTTAAGTGCAAATCAATTAGCATTTTTCTCAGTTACAAGACTTGATTAACAGCTATTGTGACTGCTATAAATTCTGTTTTAGTTGTTGACTATGCAACAATTTTTTATTTTTTTTGAACACCAAGAGAAAATCCTTGATTCAAAACTAAAACAGTAGCTTGAGATGTTTTTCATGTCAACTTGATGCCATAATTTAAAGTCTCTTTGACATACCTCAACATTCTTTTTGCTGCTTTCAAATGAGATTCTTTTGTACAATTAAGAAATCTTGAAAGTACACTTATTGTATATAAGATATAAGATACATTAGATAACCAATTAAACTTTCATGTTGAATTTCTTAAGGATCTCCTTTGCACACTTCCTTTGGCAAATGAATACATTATCTTTGTTTTGTTTAACCTCCATACTAAGGAAGAAGGACATTTCTCCTAGGTTTATGATGAGGTTTCCCTAACCCTCTTAGAAATCAGACCTATCGACGATTAGGAACGCATTATTGAACCATAATTCAGATATTCAAAGTGCAACATTCATAACCAAGAACACAAGATCCAACCATAGAAAATTGAGACAACACAAAAGGAAAACTATTGGGGAATTCACTTTGATTAGAAACACATGAATTAGAAAGTTGTTCTTGGAAGGGAGCGATTCTAAGATATGGAGTCAGACACATGAATCCAATATTAGAAATTGGAAATATTAGTTTTGACCTACAAAATTACGAATTGGGAGTAGGAAGGAATTAGATATAGGCGTCACAAACAACAGGGTTTGATAAGCCTTGGTGACCGCATAAGAATTAGAGTAATTCTTGATAAGACCAATGGTTCAAGTAAGAATCCTAGTAGAGCAATTCTCACGCTCAATGTTTATGCCAAAAATCTGTTTGTCTGTTTATGCCAAAAAACTGTTTGTCACTTATGAGTTCCTAAATGTTTTTACAAATTTAGTTCTTGAGTTTAGCTCATTTGGAAATAAATATAAGAAAAAAAAAACTATGTATTACTAACAAAATGATTTGCCCCAATGGTTTAATGTGGGCAATCTAAATTATTGTTGTGTTTGTTTTTACAGACAATTTTATATAACACTTAGATACTAAGTCTTAATCTAATAATTGGGTCTGCATCCTCTCAATCCAAACAGACTATGTACACGATTAGCCTTAAGTTGGGCCTCCCTATGTTGGACCTTGAACAGATAGGCCACCTTATATTGCAATGCTTTGCCCTTCTGAAGTTTTCCTCTAGTCATGGGCCCACCTAAGCCTTGAATGAGATCTTGGACTTGAGTTTGGGCTTTTTGGTCATGGGCTTGGACCTTGATGTCTGCATCGGTCTGCTATCTCAAAACTTGCATCATATCATCCTTGAACTACTGAATGAGTTCAACATTGCTACTAGTAACTGGGAGATCATCAACATACAAAGACATCACAATAAAGTTGGCTTTATCACCTTTAATGTATAAAGTGGATTCACTAAGACATTTAACAAAGCCTAGTCTTGATAAGTATTAATCAATTATGATGTACCATGCTCTTGGGGCTTGTTTCAACCCATACAAAGCCTTCTTTAATAGATAGACTTTATCTTCATGTCCTTTCATAAAGAAACCTTCAACTTACTCAACAAAGATTTTTTCCTCCAGAAATTTGTTTAAGAAAGCTAACTTAACATCAAGTTTGTAGATTTTCCATCCCTTTCGTGCTGCAATAGTGAGCAACATCCTAATGATATCTTGCCTTGCAACCGATGCAAACATATCAAAGTAATCTACTCCAAAAATTTGAGCATACCCTTTCACAACTAACCTTGCTTTGTGCTTGTTAATTGAACCATCAACATTCAGCTTTGTTTTAAACACCCATTTCACACTGATGAATTTTTTATTTTTAGGCCTTTCAACGAGTTTCCAAGTCTGATTTTTATCTATCATTGTAAGCTCCTCCTTCATTGTAGCCTTCAATCTAGGAACCTTGATTGCATCACAATATCCTACAGGTTCAAGAAATACTACATTACATCTTTCGTAGATATTTAAGAGCAATCTAGTGCCCTTTACAGTTGCATCATTAATCAGTTTATCTTGATTTTGCAAAGGGTTAGCTATTGGCATCTTTTCAACATTATTCCAGTTCATTGCTCATTTTCCATGGCGTACACATCTCTACTTATCAAAAATTTCTTTGTGTGAGGTTGGAAAACTTTATAAGCCTTAGATACTAAGCTATATCCAGTAAAAATACTACGTTTAGTCTTTTTGTCTAGCTTATCTCTTTTAATTTATGACACATAAGTAAAATACTAGCATCCAAATACTTTGATATTTTTCAAGAAGGGTTTATAACTATACCAAGCCTCAAAAGAAGTCTTCCCATCTACTTTTTTGGTGGGAAGTCTATTTAGTAGAACAACTGCAGTGTTTGTAGCCTTCGTCCAATATTCCTTTGGTAATCCTTTCTCATGAAGCATACATCTGACCATTTCCATTATCGTTCGATTCTTTCTTTCACTAACCTCATTTTGTTGAGGGGTGTAAGGAACTATTAATTGATGCTCAATGTATGCTTCATCACAAAACATGATGAATTATTCTAAAGTGTATTCCTACCCATTATCATACCTTAGCGTTTGAATCATGTAGCCACTTTACTTTTTAATCCACTACTTAAATTTGCAAAATACACTTGCAACCTCTGCCTTTGACTTGAGAAAGTAAATCCAACACATTCTGGTGAAATCATCTATAAAAATGATGTAATATTTACTCTCTTTAAGTGAAATAATCCTTTAATGTTCAACCAAATTTGTGTTGCAGCTTCTCTATTGCTCTCCAGGTTTCTTGTTTGAATGGTAATCTTGCTTGCTTCCTATATTGACAAGCCTCACAGCTTGGTAACTCAAAATCCAAGTGCGGTAAGTCATGAACCAACTCCCTTTATTGCATATTTAACACAATTGCATGATGAAAATAACCCAATCTTTTGTGCCAAACTTCTATACTGTTTATATTAGCTGGATAAGCAACTTGCTCCTCCTCCATTGGATTAAATGAGAAACTTTTGCCTCTCATTTTGATCTTGAAAATTTCCTTGTCATTGATATCTTTAATCAAGTAGTGCTTATTTTAAAAAATGACCATAAATCCCTTCTCAACCAATTGACTCACACTTAACAAGTTTTAATCTATCTTAGGTATATACAAAACATTAGAAATTAATCTTGTACCCACACAACTTTCAATGATTGTAGTCTCATTTTCTTCAACAGTGATAAGATCACCATTGCCAACTTTAACTTTTGATATATGTAATTCGTCCAATTCTTAGAAAAGTCCTTCATCATAGGTCATGTGGTTGGTACAACCACTATCCACCAACCAACATTCACTTGAGTTGCTACTTGAAAAATATGTTGCTACAAACAGTTGCTCATCCTCTTCTTGATTTGCAATTTGAACCTCATCCTTGTGTTGAAGGTTGCTTTTGTAGATTCTCACATGATGACCTAACTTGCTGCACTTTTCAAACTTACCATCAGGTCTTCTCCAACATTTGAAAGGAGGATGACCCATTTTACCACGATACTAATAAGGAGGAAATCCTTTGTTTTTGTCTCCATTATTGTTTCTGGTATTAGTAATTGTTTCTTGTGTGCTGAAATTTTTCTTCTTGTTTTCTTCCACTTTCTTTTCTCTCCTTGGTTAATTTGCAATTTAGCTTGCAATGCTCCTTCCACAAAACCCTTAGCCCTCATCATTCTTCCTTGTTCTTGGGCTTGCAAAATGTTTACTAGTTCTGTCAAGGTAAGTTTTAATAAATCCTTAGTATTCTCCAAGGAAATAATGGTAGGTTCAAATTTTTCAGGGATAACCACCAATATTTTCTCAACAATTCGTGAATCAGAGAATGGAGAACCAAACAGCCTTAATCTATTAACAATGCCAAGAAGCTTATTAGCATACTCTTTAATTGTTTCAGACTCCTTCATTTTCTACATTTCAAATTCTCAAATCAAATTTAGGGATTACATTCCTTTAATCCTATCATCTCCTTCATATTCATCCTTCAAGAAATTCCAAGTTTCAAATGCTAAATTAATGGTCATGATTCTAGTAAAAATGTCTTTAGAGACAACAACAAATAAAGAAGCTTTTGCCTTTGACTCTTTCAGTTTCCTCTCCTTGTGATTTTTCATCTACACCATTATTGGATTATCTGGTAAAGGAGGAACTTTGTAGTCCTCCTCCATTACGTCTCAAACATCAATTGACTCCAAATGTGCCTTCATTCTTGTTGCCTGAATATAATACTCTTCACCGTTAAAAACAAGTAGTGCAAGTATTGTGTACGGTATTTTAGAATCCATCTATTTGATGAATTGAAGCAAGGTTTGTAGGCTTTTAGTAGTAAGTTTTACTTAGTTCACTCACAAGTCCCTCTAAAGAAGAAAACTCTGATACCACTCTAATGGAGAAAAATGGCGTAACTCGCTAGGAGGTGAAAAAATGCAATATGTTTTATTGAATAATAATTTATTTTTAAATACAAATTTTGTGATAGAAATGAATCTATTTTAAATATGGATTTCTAACAAAAAGGAATCTATTTTAATATAAATTTGAAATAGAAAGAAAACTTCCTAAACAATAACTACTGACATAACTGCTAATAAATAACAAAATAACAGTCCTTAAAAAATAGACAATCACTGATATATGTGTTCAACAGAAACACACCATTAGTAGGGAAAAGGTTAAAGAAAGGTGTTCATAAGCCATCCATGAAGAAATTAACATGGGAGGATATGCAAAAAAGGAGAGAGAGAAAGGGTTTGTTTCAATTATGATGAATTTTATGTAGTGGGGCATAAGTACAAGAAATCATAAGTTTTGATGATTGAATTTAACAAGAAGGAAGACGACGATGAGATAAAGGAGAAAGAAAAAAGAATTGAAGTGCCTATCTATAAATTGATTGGGTGAACAAACTCAAAAACTTTGAAATTGGTTGGATATATTTTAGGAAAACCTATCATTATTAATAGTCATTTTACATATAACTTTATCAACAAAAACAAGGAAACTAACATCTTATTGCCTATTACCTTCCTAACTTAATTTTTTGGGCAAGTGGTCAACAGAGTAAATGTGGAGTGCTTAAGGAAATGTGGTGTTGTACCTATGCATGTACAAGGATTTTGTTTCACCATCCTTTTGTATATGTTACCACTGGTAGGGGTAGACCTTGTGTTGGTTATCCATGGCTTGAGTCATTGTGCCTATTTATTGTTTTTGATTGGTGACAAAATTGACTATGAAGTTTAGTAGGGATAAATGTAACTATGAGAAAATAAGATAAAAAAACTGAGATCCCACAATTGTAATCTCTACAAGGACTCATGAAGCAAAAATGCTACGTAGGTGAGTTACTTGTTATTAAGAAGTGGAACCTCCCACTAATGGCAAAATGAAGTACTTGTTGATCGTTTTATAACCATTAAGGAAAGAGCAACTTCGACCACTGTTAAACCTTATCACTACACATTTCATAAAAAAAATGAAAGTAAGCGGTAAGACTAAAAAATGCTCAGTTTTTTGGGCATCATACAACACAATACTAGCCTATGTCATTCCCTGAGTTGCTTTTTTGAAAGAAAGGTGGAAGTTGACATTTTTGTATAAATTATAGAGCCTTAAAAGAGGTAACAATCAAGGATCCGTTCCTTATCCCTACTCTTGATGACATGCTTGACAAATTACGCGGGTCTTAATTTTTCTTCAACTTGGATTTTAGATTAAGATATCATCAAATACAAATATAGCCTGAAGATATCCATAAGATAACATTTCAGACTCATAATGACCACTGCAAGTATCTTGTCATGTCATTCGGCTTAAGGCACCATCTACGTTTCAAGCTGCCATGAATGCAATATTTGCACCATATCTTAAAAAATTCATCCCAATGTTTTTTTAATGTCATATTGGTTTACAACGAATCTTGGAAAGACCATCTTTAACACCTTGAAAAGACATTGCTACTATTAGTATAAAATCAAGAAAATGTCATTTTGGACAAATAGAGATGGATTACCTTGGCATATTATAAGTCAAGAAGGGGTAAAGGTGGACCATAGCAAAACAATAACTATTGCAACATGGCTCAAGCTTAAAACAACTACTGAGTTATGTGGACTTTTAAGGCTAATGGGATATTATTGGAGGTTCATCAAACATTATGGGATCATAGTAGCACCCTTGACAACAACGCTTAAGATGAGTAATTTTACACGGACGGAGTCATCTTCCAAAGCTTTTGAAGAGTTGAAAAAATCTATGATGTTCACACCAGCATTGGCCATGCCAAACTTCTCTAAGCCATCCACTGTAGAAACAAATGCATGTGATATTGGGATAGGTGTTGTGCTCTCTCAAGATAGACATCCAATTGCTTTCTTAGTAAATCATTCGGGTCAAAATCACGAAACTAGTCTACTTCTGTAGAGATGCTAGCTGTGTGTTGGAAGCCACTCGAGTGTGGCGTCCTTATCTTTTGGGGCATAAGTTCATTACTTTAACAGATAAAAAAAACTTACAATATTTGTTGGAGCTACAGGTTACTACCCCAAAGTAACAAGGGTGGGTAAGTAAGTTGTCGGGATACAAGTGTCATGTAAAGTACTGTCTAGGGAAGGAAAATTCTATTGCAGACACTTTATCAAAACACTCGCAGCCAACCTTAATGCTTGGTGTGTCTTTATCTCAACCTACATTTGAAATATTGGATCAACTTAGGTTTCTTAAGAGCAACGCTTACTTAGTACGACTACATTCATTGGTACGAGACAATGATCCCAAGGCCAAACACTACCACACTCGAGGTGATCTCTTATATTACAAAATGCGTCTAGTGTTGCTTGCAGATAACAAAATCGTAGTGCATATATTGCACGAGTACCATAACTTTATTGTAAAGGAACACTTTGGAGAGCTTAATACATACCAAAGGATTAAACAATATTTCTTTTGGGAGGACATGAGGAACAATGTACAACATGTTATTAAATGTGACATTTGCTAACGAAATAAATATGAAACTAAGAAGCCAGTTGGTCTGCTACAACCTCTTCCAATTCCAGATTAGTTATTAGAGGATGCTAGCATGAACTTTATTGAAGAGCTGCCAACATCACAAGGAATTTTTTTTTATCATGGTGGTGGTCGATTGGCTGAGCAAATATGATCACTTTCTCATATTGACACATCCCTATATAGCTAAGAAAGTTGCTTAAGTGTTTGTTGAGGGGATTATTAAACTACATGGGATGCCATCGTCCGTCATAAATGATCGAGATCCCATCTTCATGTCTTTGTTTTGAAAGGAATATTTTAAGTTGCAAGGAACCCAGTTGAGGATTAATACAACGTATTACCCTCAAATCGACAGATAGATAAAAGAAGTGAATCGATGTCTAGAACAATACTTTCGATGCTTTGTCAATCAACACCCAAGATCATGGGCAAAGTTCTTGCCATAGGTTGAGTTTTGGTATAATACCAACAACCACAAATAATCAAATTTATGTATATTAGTTTTTTTTGAGAAGTTAGATAATAGAATTTCTAAAATAGTTTATGTTAATTTATAAGTTTAATTTATTTTACCTTCTTATTTTTTTCTAACCCAAATGTTCATTGAAAAATTTATTCAAACAAAGACTAAAACTCCAATCACATAAATTTTTCAATTTTTTATCATTAAACTTTTTATTCGTTGTAACTTAAAATATAATTTTTTTTATAAATCTAATAACTTTTTACATTTTCATGTCACCTTAAAGCAAATCTTTTTATCAATATAATAACTGTTATTGATTCTTATTTTTTTATTATATAATATTCTAATTCTCTCTCTTTTTGTCTTATATTTCCCTCCTATCTTCTCTAATATTTTTAACTTTCTACTTCTCATAACTATATATTGTTTTCCTTGCCTCTTGACTTCTAAAATCGTTTTCTCCTCTAAGTACTTTTTATCTTCTCAACTCTCACTTCAATTCACTCCACACACAATGGTTAGTCATCTATGATCCATATTACCGAGTGCAGTTTAAAAATTATCAAATATAAAAGAGAAAAATAAAACATCAAAGTTAGACGGTTAGAGTTATTTATTTGATCAAATTATTAGAAAGTTTTGGAAATATCCCTGATATATTGCTAGATCATATCTATTCACTTGTACAAGTTGACCTTTCGAAATTGCATACAAAAATTGTAACCAAACTGTTCCTACGAGATTATCAATTTTCGGTAACGGTGTGCTTTCTAGTAAATGTTGCTAGTTTGTTCATGCATGTAAATAACTGATGGATTTTCATATGGACCACCAAACCAAGACGACTAGGAAAACGTAGATGAAGATAAAATCCTTGACAAAAGAGGGAAAGACTTCATCACTCTATGAACCTTTGGATGATCGTTGTATGAAGAGTGGGATTTTAAATGCAGAACATCACCTTATGTGAACACTTAAGCCATTTGTGCTATTGTGTTTAGTAAGATATTGGTTTTCTTGATACAATGTAAATTCCCATGTTGGGTAAAGGCCCCAAAATTAAATACCAAGTGTACAAAGTGCTATTGTGTATTCTAGAATCTTGATACATACACGGGGACCAAAAAACAAAATTATAGATAGCCACGGCCTACGACAGTGGGCTTCATTATCCATAAACAAATTGGGGGTTAGCCCCCTGTATGACAACTAAAAAGCATTTTTAATAAATATTTTACTTATTTTCACATTTTTACCACTCAATTATTACTATTTCATAATTTTTATTATTTAATTTTTTTACATATTTTGTTCTTATATTTTTAATTTTTACAAATTTTATTACCTAAGTTTTACCAGCGTATTTTATTATTATGTTTTTTAATTTTCGTACATTTTACTGTTAGTAAGAAAACAATATTATTTTAAAAAATTGATGACAAAATAACATCATCCTTTTAAGTATATGCCAACATTTTATTATATATTTAAAAACTAATAGAATATATAAAAATTAAAAAATATAATAATAAAATATGTCAAAAAAGTTTAAATAGTAAAAGATGATGATAGTTAAGTGGTGATATTAAACACAAAGAATAAATTTATTTTTTATTTCAATACTAATTATTGCCATGAATTAAAATTAATATTATATTTCCGTTTATGATCTTAGTGGTCAAATTGATAGACTGGATTTACTTTAGAGACGTTTTGTGTAGCCGTAACATATATAGGAAAGTGAGTTTCGCGTAAGAGGTACAGAAAAAGGAAAATAACACAGGTAAATTTATATTTCTTTACTGTCCAATCTAAGTTTAGGTGATAGACAATAAACTCAATAAATGTCTCTCAAACTAAGTTGACTTTCTCTGATCAGATACATCTATTAGATAATTCATTTATTTTGCCAAGACCATTATTCTTAAGAGACATCCTTGACGTGGCCCTAAAATAATTTATTTATTAATTCTTTGTATATAATTTCATTTCAATATATTTAGTTAAAAGTCCTATACACTTGATAAACATTATTAACTTTTAACATATTATAGTGGTGATATTTGTAACAACACAAAAATGTAAAAGTAAAGAAAATAATAAACTCACTCTCATTTCACCAAACTATTAATGTGTACAAGAAAAAAAGGTTACGGGACATCATGTGAATAACCCATAGAATTTGGACAAATTGCTGTAAATTACCAAATAGGACAAAGTAGATTGAAATGCTGAATATTAAGGAATGAATTCTCTTACAACATACAATAGCTCGTCACTTTGCCAGAATCAAAATACAGATTCACTCCTCTCTAATAATTTCTCTCATTTTTTTAATGAAAATTATTTCACAGACTAACATCAAATTACCTAGAAATAAAACAAGACTAAAAAGCTAATGATTTACCATTATTTTTTATTTTCTTTTACCATAAATATTTATAGAGAAGTTTATTAAACAAACCCTTAATACACACCTAAATTCTAAATTTATGTTTTAGATAGATTTTTAAAAGCAATTATATATGGAAGGAATTACAATTAAAGGAATTGTCCCATAATAATGGTTATAATTTTCACTACTGTTATATGTTTTCGTTCATCTGATAATAATAAAAAATTAGTATCGAACCATTTTTATAAAGACATTATTAATTAGAGTATATTATGCATAGATTTGTTGAAATTTTGTGAAATTATATAAATATTTTATGTTATTTTTTATTTTTATATTAATTTTTAAAAAAA
>JAMLFT010001773.1:0-28820 GCA_026544285.1 Pachyrhizus erosus
TTAGTTTTTATAATTTTTTTTTCATTTTTAGTCCCTTTAATGAATTGTCAATATGTCAACATGCTTATGTGGCACATGTTGATATTAATATTTTTACATTTTTTAATAAAATTTAACGACAAAAATTAAAAATAAAAAAATTAAAATTTACAAAGACGATTTTAAATTTTTTTACATAAACAAAAAATAAAAATATCAAATTATAAGACAAAAATTAATTAAACCTAAATATATATATATATATATATATCTAATGTGACTGTCAGACATGTCATTTCGAAAATGTAAGTTTTGGTATGTGTCAATTGAATTAATCATTTGTCTTTTATAAACACAATGAACATCTTTTTTTATATAAATTTAGATTATATTTTAATTTATAGTTAAGAATTAATTTTTAAAATAATAAAATATGTTTAAAAAGTTGATATCTTTCAACAAATAGAGTGTCAAAAACCAAAAATAATAATTTTATATTTTTAAGAAATTAAAATTAATTTTTTTAAGATTTTTTTTAAAAATAAAATTAAAACTTACTTATTTTTAAATTCTAAAAACATATTTAATCATTTATGAAAAAATATTTTCATTTTTTAAGTTAATTTGTTTTTTATATATTTGCACGCGCCGTTTCTAGCTTATAAAAAATGTTAAATAAATATTCTGATTATTATTTTCATTCGAAAACAAACCTTCCCCAGATAAAATGTTACTATAAATGAAGCTAATAAATGGATGCGGAGGCAAAAAATGAAGAAAATTTCGAGACTCCTCCAAGTTTCTTGTCAAAAGTCTCCAATGGTCATACAAGAAATGAAAAAGTATAGTTTGTAAATAAATTAAAACAATAATTTAGTTTAATAACTCAAATCGATTTACGGTCTAATTTCATCCTTAATAAATATAAATCAATTTAATTGAATCCTTTACATTATAAAAAATAATTGAATTACTAACTCAGTAATTTTACTTCTAATTTCACACATTAATTAAACTCCTAACGTTAAAGTTAAATTAATTAAATTAATAATGAAAAAAAAAATTAATTGATATTAAGAAAATATGCATGTGTGGATGTACATGTGTTTTTAAAAGAAAGATTTTATTATTTATTTATTTAATTATTGAGTTTGATTATAATAAAGTGTTTATAAAGAAATTTACTTGTTGCAAACTAGAAGCTGGGTGCTGGCCAGACAGAGTTGACCACGCGGTGTGTGCAATTGTTGTACACGAACCATCCACACACTCTTCTCCATTCCACGTTCCACGTTCCACGTTCCCAACTTTGCCTTCTATTTCATTCCCAGATACCACCACCACCCACCTTCTCTCTTATCCCTATATATATATATTAACACAACACAAAACACAAAACATAATTTCTTAATCCGCTCACAATTCATCAATATCTAACATCACACACACATAACACGCTTCAACCACTATCCTTCAAAGGAAAAAAATAAAAATGAAAGATACAATGGAAACCCCAATGACACTCACCACTTTGCTCCGCCATGTGGCAGAAAAATTCCCCACCCGCCGTGCTATCTCCGTCGCCGGCAAGTTCGACTTCACCCACTCCCGCCTCCACCGTTTGGCCGAACTCGCCGCCGCTCGCTTGGTCGCCGCAGGCATCAAACCCGGCGATGTCGTCGCCCTCACCTTCCCCAATACCGTCGAGGTTCGTTTCCCATTTTCTATATAGTAAATTTCCATAATCTAAACAACGTAGAAAGCAAGACAAAACTTTTAATTTTTTTTTTTTTTCATTTCAGTTTGTTGTTATGTTTCTAGCCGTCATTCGAGCGCGAGCCACAGCCGCGCCGTTAAACCCGGCTTATACAGAGGAAGAGTTCGAGTTTTACTTATCCGACTCCGAGTCCAAGCTTCTATTAACATCAGTAGAAGGAAACAAGCCGGCTCAAGCCGCTGCTTCAAAGCTCAACATCCCTCACTCCACGGCTTCCATCACCCAAGCCGAGAACGAGGAAGCCGAGCTGTGTCTCTCGTTGAGTCACTCCGATTCGGTTGACAACTCGGTTGAGTCAATCGTTAACGATTCTGCTGACGTGGCACTTTTCCTTCACACTTCTGGCACCACGAGCCGTCCCAAGGGGGTGCCGCTGACTCAGCACAACTTGCTCTCTTCGGTACGGAACATCGACTCGGTGTACCGACTCACTGAGTCCGACTCGACGGTGATTGTGCTTCCGCTGTTCCACGTGCACGGGTTGATCGCCGGGTTGCTGAGTTCCCTCAGCGCCGGAGCAGCGGTGGCGCTGCCCGCAGCGGGGAGGTTCTCCGCCTCAGCGTTCTGGAAGGACATGATCAAGTACAACGCCACATGGTACACGGCGGTCCCTACCATACACCAGATCATACTGGATCGGCACTCCAACAACCCCGAACCGGTTTACCCGAGGCTCCGGTTCATCCGAAGCTGCAGCGCCTCGCTTGCACCGGCTATTCTCGGTAAACTCGAGGAGGCTTTCGGTGCCCCCGTGTTGGAGGCTTATGCGATGACGGAAGCGTCGCATTTGATGGCTTCGAACCCTTTGCTGCAAGATGGGCCCCACAAGGCCGGGTCGGTTGGGAAGCCCGTGGGTCAAGAGATGGCTATATTGGATGGATCGGGTCGGATCCAAGAAGCTGGAGTCAGTGGAGAAGTTTGCATTCGGGGACCCAATGTAACGACGGGATATAAAAATAACGTGGAAGCTAATGCGGCGTCGTTTCAGTTTGGTTGGTTTCATACCGGTGACATTGGATACTTCGATTCTGATGGATATTTGCACCTCGTGGGTCGGATAAAGGAGCTCATCAACCGAGGAGGTATATTTTATATACTTTTTCTTTATAATTATTATTCAAAAACTCGTTAATTTACAGTTATTTAAAATTGAAATTTCACCACTACAATCTATCTAATAAAAAATATAATTATAAATCAGCTTATTTTGTTGAGATGCTACCACTAAAAATACCTAAGAAAGTTACATCTGAATTTTGTCTTTAGAAAAATAAAAAAAAGTAATAAGAAGGCACTGCTATTTTCTTTGAATAGGAATGAGGATTACTAATATTCTGTGTGATTTTGATATTTGGTGCGTTGACTATTTTAAAGAAAAAGTTTGGGTTGAATTCAGCTTAACCATTGAGTTTGATGATTGCGTAATTTCATGGAAATTGCTTTTGAATGTCTTCGAGAAATGCTTGTTGGTTGTGTGTCATTGATGACGTGGGTTTCATGCTTGTTGTCTAATTTGTCAGCTAGCTTAACTTAAGAAACTTCTTAATATTTGCGCGTTACGTGCGCAACTTGTTAGTGTGCAAACTATGCATGTGAATTATATATGCTAGATATCTTAAAACAACTTAATTAGTTGCTTGACACAGTGGTGACAGACGCCACGTTATATCAACTTCAATCTTATATTCACAAGGCGTTGAAAGGTCTTTGGTTTAGGTTATTCAGTAGTTATATGAAGAAGGAAGTATATGTAAAATACTACGGTATTAACCACAGAAAGAAAAAAGAAATAAAATTCATTTTCGCAGTTATTTAAAATAATGTGTTTCACTTTTTAGAAGAAAATTCATTGCCTGATGCATGTTGACTGATGAAGGGTTTTTTTTTTTTAGGTGAAAAGATATCACCAATAGAAGTGGATGCCGTCCTTCTTTCACATCCGGACATTGCTCAAGCAGTTGCTTTCGGAGTGCCTCATCCAAAGTATGGGGAGGAGGTATGTCTTTTTCTCGTAGTGTACAAAGTGCTCAACAGTCGAGTAAATGACCATTTTTAAATAGTTCTTTGATGTTTGTATTGATCATATCTTTTTACCTGTTGATAGATATATTGTGCTGTTATCCAAAGAGATGGATCAAACATTGATGAGGCAGAGGTGCTAAGATTTAGCGAGAAGAATCTTGCATCGTTCAAAGTCCCCAAAAAGGTATTCATTACTCATTCTTTGCCCAAGACTGCCACAGGCAAGATTTTGCGTCGTCTTGTGGCAGAACACTTCGTCTCTCAAATTTGAGCAACTCAAGTCCCCAGCTTCGATGCCTACACACTTGGTCAATGATCTTTCCTACAGGATACAATAGATTGTAGTTTTCAATGATTCTTGTCAAATGTTCACAATGTAATTGTCTTTAATGTTTTATAGATCTTAAATAATTTATTAATCCTTTTTTGTATGCATTACTTCTTCATGAACCATGATATGTGGGAAACTGAAAATTTATTGTAACAGTATAAAAAACGACAACTAAAACCGACAAAACATAAAAGCGGAAGAAGTGAAAGAATAGTAAATTTAAGATTTAGACAGATGGTAATAATATCCGTGCAACTGACAGTCCTATTTGCAAATTGCGATGTGCATTTCTTAAACATATTAGTAAAAGGAAGAAAGGCATTCCAACATTGCAAGAATATCACCTAGATTGAAATCTATATGGGTAACAACAAAGTAAATATGCTCAGAAACAAAATCTTAAAACTACAATGCCAAAAAGATGTCAAAGAACAATTTAAACACCTGAAACTGTATTTATGCAGAAGGACAAAAAAAGCTAACATTAACATCAGTATCACATTCAAGCAATCAGAAACAGAACACAACTCAACTATTATTCAAACTTATTCCTCATCTTCATTGTCACTCCCCTCATCATCTGCAGTTGCATCTTGGTGCTGTCGGTACCAAGAGACTAGATCTTTCATTTAATCATGTTGCTATAGGTCTTGGTCAACTCCATCTCATTAATACCCTCACCAGTGTACTACTATTGCAACAAAGCCTTTCTGTAGAACATAGCCGTGAGCCCGTGACTTACAGCGTGTTTGCATGTGTTTTTTACGTGATTTTTCACGTCTCCTGTGAAGCTATACATTGTTGCTTCCACGTTTTTAACCATTTGGATGTGGTTTTCCATGTCCAAAACGTGTGTCCAAACACACACTTACCCTCCTGAACATTTCCTGAGAATCAAGGTAGAGTTACAAACAAACTTGGACAAGGGAATGGAAGACAAGTTACTCCACTCATGTTAGCTGAAATTAGATGGTTCACACCTCCAACTGTGACAAAAAAGTAAAACAAGCAAACCAAATTTCAGAAAACAATCATAAAAGTGAAATATGAGATGAAAACGAAAACGTCAACCAGACAACAAAGTTTTAAGTAGAAAACGGGAACACGGGCTCACAGCTTTAGTGAGTTTAAATATCCTCTATGTTATGGTTGGTAGATACAAGAAGATTTATACTTCACAGTTTTGTCATTGAGCTGTATGAGAATAGATTTTGATTTAGCAAAACTAAATCGAAGTAAAACAGAGAACTATAAAGCAGCGTGTATACTGTATGGAATGTTATAAGAGAAGATAAACATGGATATAGCCATATATCAAGATGCAAAACAATGAAAAGCAAAACTCCTATATATAAGAACTTGTGTATAGCTAGCAATTTGCTATTGTCTAGAAAAAAAGTAACTACGCAATAGATTGTGATTCTTAAAGTGCATAACATTGTATAACAATCGACAAAGGTTGTCTTCATTAGCACAAAGCTGATGTAGCACCAAAAGCTTTAGCTATATGAGGTCATATTACGCCATTGTCAGGGCAGTAGACAGCTAGCTATATACACTAGTTGTTAGCATTTATAAAAAAGCAATTTGTCTCGATACATGCAACCATGTCCTACTATATCTCATTCCCTTCACATGTGAAATTCAAAGAAACTGCCCATGGTAGTAGTATTGCATTTCCTTATAACAGGAATTAGGATCTACGCCCTGAAAAACCCAAGAAGTCACCAAATATTTGCAACATATTTCCCTCCCTATATAATCATTATTGTTTTAATCATTGTTATCACTGTCTTCGTCAAAAATATTACTTTCACCGATGTTAATAAAATTTTAAGACAATAATCTCTAAAGAGAGAGTAGTGAGATACTAATAACAAGTTGGACAAACTAGTTCTTGATTGACACGATAATGTCGTTAATAATGCTGTTGAAAAAGAATTTCTAAACATTAGTTGATTTGAACTGCAAGGAATGTTGTGGAATAAATATTACAGAACGTATCCAACAGATGTGCTCTGCCGACGTTGCATAACTGATATGTGTTGTTTTGTTTGTAAGAAAGGGACATATCTTGCAGACATTCGACCTGACGTTCTGTCGCTTGTGTTTTTTTCTGTAGGAATGTTAATTTAATTTTTTAAGATAATTATTCAAAAATATATTTAGGAAATAAAAATAATATAACATATTTATAGGTTATAACGTTTTAAGTTCATAGATGGCTCCACCATGGACTGAGTTTGGAGTTTAAGTGGCAATAAACCATTTCACCTATTAAGAAAATAAAATTATACATATTATTGGATGAAGTGTTCGCATAACGGACAAAAATTCCAAAATAAAAGAGCGAGAGAGAGATTTGAATTTGTGTTTCGATACACCATGCACGCCTATCTGTGTATTTGATAAAAATGTTTTAACTTTATCTTTCTAGCTCATTCTTGTACTCACGATATTCCGTGTCAAATTTGATTTCTATTAAAATATGCGAAATGTATCTAAATTTGTTCCTTTCACACTTTGATTGGTTCCAGCAAATCACCAAAGATATACCGCGTATGCTCTAATTCTACAAAAAAAAAACATTAAATATTGCAAAAATATTGGACAATGATATCCCTCCAATCAAAATCAAAAGACTAAGTTGAACGACCATGGAGCATAACAAAGATAGATATCAAATCCAGGATGAGCAATGACACCATATTTGGTCAACCTTCCACTTTCATTTCTTGGCAAACAAGTATGCACATGTATAAATACCCCAACCTACACAGACCTAGACTATCTCAACAGTCTTAGTCTCAAATTAAAAATAATCTAAGAAAGGTACGCACTGTCTCAAGGCAAAAATGGTAGAGGTCAATATAGTTTTGTTGGATTTCTGGCCAAGCTCTTATGGAATGAGAGTGAAAATCGCTTTGGCAGAGAAAGGCATCTCATATGAATGCAAGCAAGAAGACTTTCAAGCTAAAAGTTCTCTGCTTTTAGAGATGAACCCGGTTCACAAAATGATACCAGTTTTGATTCATAATGGGAAACCCATATGTGAATCACTCAATATTGTTCAGTACATTGATGAGGCATGGGACCACAAACCTTCTTTGCTTCCATCTGACCCTTACAAACGATCCCAAGCCAGGTTTTGGGGCGATTATATTGACAAAAATGTAAGTAATATAGTTTTACATTACAGTTGCAACTATTTTGACCATACAGACAACAACTTTATAAGAATGGTCAAAGTTTATTAACTTTCATCACAGTAAAAGTTGTTCACACTTAGTTTGATCATATTTACTAGTAATATGAATATCCAATGCCTTTTTAAGTCAAATATTAGATATGTGTAAATGATTTGATAAGTACTGAATAACTAATGACCTAATAAGTTCAACAACAATAATTATGATAGACATTGATATCATATTAGTGATGGAAGAATATCAACACAATAATAAAAACTCAACAAAAGAGCAATAGATAGTAAAAAATATTCTCCAATTTTAACTACTAATAATCTATGAACATGATAAGGGCACAGATGTTTACTGCCTAGTTGATTGTAGTTTCGCTTCTTGCTATTCAAATTATTTTATAAAGTTGATTTTAAGAAGGATAAAGAAATTTGTGGGATTATGTTTGATGTAGGTATACAATGCTGTGAAGAGGGTATGGACAGGGAAGGGTAAAGAACAAGAAGAATGCAAGGAAAAATTTATAGAATGCTTGAAGACACTAGAAAATGAACTTGGAGACAAGCCATATTTTGGTGGTGAGGACTTTGGGTATGTGGATGTGGCTCTTGTTCCCTTCACTAGCTGGTTTTACACGGTTGAGACCTGCGGGAAACTAAGCATTGAGGAAGAGTGTCCTAAACTTGTGGCATGGGCCAAGAGATGCATGGAAAAAGAGAGTGTGGCCACGTCACTCCCTCACCCTCATCAGATCTATGCCTTTGCCCTGCAGTACAAACAGAGACATGGACTTTAGCATATAGACGCTGCTGCTGAATGCATGAGAACTCATTGGGAAACAAATTATGTCTTTGGGGAATAATAATGCATGAGATTAAAGTAATATGTAATATAATAAAAGTGCTTGTGTGTATCTGTTTCTTTTAGCATGTGTTTTGAGCTTTTTTTCTATTTGTGTTGCGATTGACTTTAGTATTGAATTTAAATTTCATGTACGATGTAACATCGTGAATAAATATGCTTCCATATCAAATAATAAATCTTTATTGTTCAACTACAAAAGCATAATAGTCAACAATGAGAGATCCCACCCCACTTTAGAATGAATTTGAGGAGTAGTAAGAGATATACAAAGATAAAAATAAGAAACAGAAGGTAGAATGAGAAAGTTATAAATTTGATAGGTATGTAATATAAAAGAAAAAATAAATAAAAATGAGATAAAAGAAAATATATATATATATTTGTAGAATTTAAAATCTATATACAGTTAAGATAAAACTGTCTATAATTAAAAATTATTATCAGCATAATTTTTAAAAACAAGTATAATAGTATATTGGACATTATTTCAGTATATGTTGTGAATAATATGTTTCAAAATTTCCTATGTATTAATTCAATTAAATGTTGATATGTGAATTTATTTATAAATTCAACTAATTTAATAAAATCTAACGAGATATTATATAATCAATTAATTTGTTATTTACACAGAAGTATTTATCAAAGTATTTCAAAGTATTTATTATTTACACAGAAGTATTTATCACAATTTCGCGAGCTTAAAATAAAATATATTCTTATCTCTATAAATATAATTAAATTTGATTTTAGTCATAAAATTTTTTTAGCTGATTTATTTGTTATAAATTTTAAAATTTTAAAATTTTAAAAAATGATTCCTATTATAATATCACATCATATGCCATCTTAAACTATTACCAACATAATATAATTAGATAGATGTCATCTTACTACTAAATAATAATATAAAATATATTTTAAAATTTATAAGAACTGAAATTAACTAAAAAATAATGACTAAAGCAAAATGAAATTATATTTATAAGAAATTAAAACATATCCAGGCAAGCAAAATACAATATTGAAGTCTTTCATCCACATCCACAACAATTTCTAATATCAACTATAGACTCCAGTAGTTAACCCACATTTAACTTTGGGCCAAGCTTCTCAAATTGGAAAGCCCATAAATTACAACGATGCAGTAAATTTACGAAACTAACCTCTACACAGCGCAGGTAAAACCCTAAACAGCTCTCCTTATATAAATAGCGTCTCAAATCACAATTCTAAATCAAAACCTCGCCCCGAGCATAGCTGCCGCAAAGGTTGGATTCATTTCATTTCATTTCATTTCATTTCATTTCATCTGCGTTATTCTCTTAGGGTTTTGTTGTTTACCATAACAGTTCCGATTTATTGGTTTAGGGTTTAACGTTTAACGTTTTTCTCAATTCATTGGTTGATTTATGAATGTTATTTATGATGTGGTGGATTTGAATCCGTGCACAATAAGCCGATGCTCTGGATCATATAATGAAGGCAGCATGGTTGTGTGCACGGAAATTGATCGTTTTGGGTCAACATGTCTGCTTTCTTTGATGAGCTTAATGATAAGAGGGCCTGGTTGAGACCTACATTTTCCTCTTTCTTTTGTGAGTTTTTAAATCTCTGTTTTTCAAAGTTGCTTTTTGGCTTCATCTGTGTCTAAAGCTTTTTCGCACACCGTTTTGAATTTTTTTCGCCATTCATGGAATATTGAAATGTGATGTAGATGGAAATCGTTGCCTTGTTAATACCACTTTCAAATCTCAACATTTTTCGTGTCTACTGTTATGCTTTTTAAATTTTAATCAATTTTCAAATACCGGACACCTTTCTATTTTTTAATATTTAAATTTACGGTTACTGGCACCAAATTTTGCAAGCGATTTGATTATACCTCGTTTTGATTGTTAATTGCTAATGCACGCATGATACGAGTCTACGACACACCTCTTTAAATTTGATGGATTTGCTGTTAAATTTTTGTTTTTTTATTTAAATATCTTACAATTTAATTTTGGTTTTATAATGGAGTATAATCAATGTTATCAAATTGGATTGGTTATTATTATACCTATGAGAATCATTAAAAAAAATAATCAAACCATACCTTAAAAAATTTCAAAAATTTAAAAATATAAGTCTATTTACACAAGTTTATTCTTCAAATTCAAATCGATTATCAAAGTTGTAATAAAAAATAGAAGTTCTTCGTAAAAAATGGTGACATAAATAAAAAATAGAAGTTCTTCGTAAAAAATGGTGACATGAAGTTCCAAACATAAGTTCTAAACATGACGATGGCTAGTCTCTTAGTTCCAAACATAAGTAATTAATTTTTTTAAAAATCAAATATTAAATATTTTCTAATTAAAATAAAATTTTAATTATCTTATCATATTCATAATATATTTAAATAAAATGTAAATATTACAAATAATCATATAAAATATTTAAATTTTAAAATTTATGAAGTTTAAATTTAAATATATAAACACAAATTTAAAATTACAACAGTCATGCAAACTAACTAGTGAATCTCTACCCAATCCTGGCCATGCGAACCAACCAACGCATATACTATTAGATGGATTTGCATGCTGCATGCTACAACGAAGATAGACATTTTTTTATTGAATATAACTACCAGATGATTATTATAATATTATATTTAAAATAATGCATTTATATTAAGAATCAAGATCCTCTAAAATCAACCTTGTCACTTTAAGTAATAAAGTAAATTTATTTTCACTATTTAATCATTTAATGGCTTAGATTAATTCATGTTTAAATTTTTTTATTTTTTAGAATAAGGTAAATAAAAATATTTGCAATTCTTGCCATAGTGTCAATTGGCTTTGGCAAACAAAAACAAAAGAACTTGTGTTGTTTTATTTTCTCTCTCAAACAAAGAAAGAACTATTCCTTATTCTAGAAAAAAAATCATAATCTTCAAGCCTTCGACAATGGAATGATGATTCCTCAAAAGACACATTTTTGCATTTTTATAACTTTTTTACTAATTTTTTTATCATTAATTTCAAATTACAACCAATCCTCACAAAGAGTGGTAATAACAATGACATCAAAGGAATTGTTGTGTTCAAGCAAGAACTAATTTGAAATAAGGGTAATTTAAGTTGTTTTTTATTTTCATTATTTTGGAGAAAGTCATAAATACTTTTGTTTTGGAATAAGATGTAGGCCAGTTGCATATTGTTTGCGGGAGGGGAAGCAAAATTGTGTTGATATATATATATATATATATTTAGCAAAAGAGAATTGATATTGTTTGCGAAAACTGTGGGTAAATTTGTTTTTTTTTTTTAGTTTTATCATGATATTAATATTTTTAAAAAATAAGATTACCTACGATTCTTTATATAAGAAATAAATAACAATATTTTTTAATCCTAATTATATGATACATTATTTAGTTTTCATGAAAATAAATATATCTAATGAACTATTAATAATATAATTTATTCTAATTGGTTGAAAGAAGTATTAATTGAATTAATATTATTATATCTAATAACTACTTAAATTAATTAATTTTTTGAGTATTTTTGAAATAAAAATTAAATTTATGATATTATTTTTATTTTCATTGATATTTATTTCTTAAAAGTATATAGGATGAAAGCTAATATTGATTAAGGAGATTTTTTATAATTTTGCATGGTATCAGCTCCATATGCTAAATCTTGAAACAGAGAGACAAAAGACGAAGGGTTACACACAAACAACAGGTTGAGAAAGAAAATATTATAGTTGTCTTAATTACTTGTTAATAGTTAAAACTACCTTGTATTGTAAATAAATATAAATATAAATTAGTCAATAATTAAAAATAATCTTATACTATAACATAAATTATTTATTATAAATCTAAAATATATTTTATAATTTAAAACTATTTATTTATCATGAATATATTACAATATAATTTATATACTTAAAATATTTATTTATTATAGATTTTGATTTAATTATATAAGATAAATATTTATCATATAAATTACACATATTCTTATTAAAATTGTAAAAAGCCAAAGTAGCCTAATAGATAAATAAAATATTTTATTATGTATTCATTGATAGACAACATAAAAGTATCAAGTGTGATTTTTTACATATTTAAAAAGCAAAGATGAAAAGACTTTTGTGTTGTTAATATAGTAAGTATTTTATTTTTTTGACAAAGAATAAAATATTATTTTGATTTATAAAAAAGTACAACATTATTATATTAATCTTTAAGATTACAAAATTTCATCCAAGTCTTTAAAAGTGTAATTCACCAATCACGTTAACGTATACTTAGAAACAAAAATAATAATAAGTTATTAAGTTTAGAATTTTAGATAAATCAATTAAAAATTCAGACATTTATTTTAATTTTTTTAATTTTAGAAACTAATGAAATGAAATATGGTTTTACATTGTCAAGAACAAAATACCGATTTACTCTTTTAATGAAATTTATTTCTTTCATCCTTATAGCCCATTTGTATTTCTAATTGGACTGGGCCTGGACCTAGATATTATCTTGTAAGCCCATAGCAGAGAGAGTAAGCATGTTTTTGAGCTACGTGTGAGGCTTTCGCCAGTTCTTTGACACTCATCATCGTTGTTTCGCTATCATCATCGTATCGCCCACTTGACCATTCACCCTTCACCTCACTCACTCTCTTCTCTATTAACCACTTTCCGAAGAAGATTACGCCAAAACGATGTCGTATGTGCCTCCGCACCTCAGAAACGCCAGCTCCACCACCGTCGCCACCGCCAGAACCCCCTCCGTAACCCTAGATAACCATCACCACCACCACAAGCTCGCATTCCCCTCCAACAACAACACCAATTGCTCTCCCTCTCTCTCCTCCTTCCACAATGCCTCTCGCCGGAGCTCCGCCGCGCCTCCCTCGCCGCGGATTCTCGCCGTCCCTGACCCCGTCTTCCCTCAATGGCAACCTTCCAAACGCGCTTCCCGCATGACTCCAGAGCAGGTTCCAATCCAATCTTCGTATTCCCCTCTTTTCTGTTCAATTTCTTATCTCACGTGCTTCTTTCTCTCCGTCTCTCTTTACCTTTGACGTGAATGAATGTTTTGATTTCGTTAGAGGAATGTGAGTATTTATTTATTTTTTAATTCACGGGGTTAGGGTTTTTGTTGAATCTCGGTGGAGGAAAATTTTGTTTCAATTGAAGTGGCATGCTTGCTTGGAGGAATTTCTATTTTGATGTTCAGTTCAGCAAGTTGATTATGAGGGTTTGGTTTAATTGAAATGATGCTTACAGTAAAATATAATGCTTTTTGCTTGCAATAATGACAATCAGAGGATTTCTTTATAACTATTTTTAATTTTTAAGTTGAAAGCTTTGTTTGGATTTAAAACTTTATGTCAGTGTCGTATTGTCGTGTAGTGAGCTACTTCGATTGTGTAGTCTTTAGAGGTGACTTTTGGCCAAAGAAGGTGCTGTAAACGTTGCCAATTTTATCAAGTTGTGTTGAAGTTGGCTTCAACTTGTGCTTGATCGAGGTCTGGTATAGATTTTTCTTCAATGTACTGAATGCTCATGATTTTTTCCTCCTGCTTGTCCGTTCCTTTTTTACTTGGTGCCGAAAACCTCTCCCTCTTTCATGTGTTTTGATTCGACCGTTTCAGTTTGTATTCTTAGTCTTTTGGAGCACCTTTAATAGAGTTTTTATTATTTATTGTCCTGTTTTTAGAAGTTCATCAGCTAGCTGGCTAGTTATTTTTGTTTTTTTAATGCTATCCTGATGTTTTGGTGTCGTTCTGTTTTGTCTTGTTTTGTAACTGCATAAGCAAATATTGATTGCTGAATATTAGTGGTTGTTATATCCAGATTGAAGAGGTCCGATCCCGGCTTAATCTTGACGTTACTGTCGCATCTGAGTCTCCTCCTGCACCTGCACCAATAGAATCGTTTACTGATATGGTATTTAATTTTATTAAGATTTAATCATTTCTTCTAGGTAATTATGAGCTATGTGTACTGATTTTTTTTAGCTGTTATTGATTTATTGCAAATGTATGTATAATTGTGACCTTCTTTGCTCAGTGTTTGCATCCGAGTATCATGAAGGATATTGCTTACCATGAATATACCAGACCAACTTCGATCCAGGCACAGGCCATGCCAATTGCTCTCAGTGGAAGGGATCTATTGGGTTGTGCTGAAACTGGTAGTGGAAAAACTGCAGCTTTCACAATTCCAATGATACAGGTCTGAACTTATTACACATGATGTGTTTGACTTAACTTTTTGATGATATCATTAGATACTCTATGTTGAATAACAAACCAATTGTAAATTATCGCCCTTTTCTTTATGATTAAATTTTTTTCCTTCCTATTTTTAGCATTGCTTGGCCCAATCTCCAATTCGGCGCAATGATGGTCCCCTGGCATTAGTTCTGGCTCCTACCAGAGAACTTGCTCAACAAATAGAAAAAGAGGTGACATGTAATTTTTGTGAATGAATTGTGGGTTATCTGCGGAAAAATTTATTGTTTATTTCTCCAATTCTAGTAATAATTTTAGTACTATCTTCAATTTTTTTCATATGCCTTGATTCACAGCTTGTCTATTCTTTATGTTTCTTGCTATCTTTGAATTATATGCTGTTTCACTTTTTGCTGGACATCTTTTCTTATTATGCACGAACTACATCAAGTCATTTCATTTTTACCGTTTTTTCCTTTCTACAAATACATGCTTCTGTTTTCATTCTGTTGAGCATCTTTATGGTGTTTGCTTTTGGTAGGTTAAAGCTTTTAGCAGATCTCTCGAGTCATTAAAAACTGCTATAGTTGTGGGCGGAACTAACATTGAAAAGCAGGTAATTAAATGTTGACATAATCTTTTTCTCTTGGTTATTTTGCCTGGGTTCACTGGTTTTGTCATGAAAGTTTGATCAAAGACAAATTATGATGGTTATTATTTGTCTTGTTGCCATTGCAAAATTCTGTCAAGTATGACCAGAGAGCATCATGATACAATTCTTTGCATGTTAACTGTGTCAAAACTTTTGTAAATTTTTAATGTCATTTTTAAAGCTGTATTTTCAGTTTCAGGTGCCTCGTTTTCTTGCTATGCTCTGTTTGTGTTATTTATATGATGCGCATATATGATGTATATCCAATTTGGTGATTCAACTTTTCTTAAAAATTCGTAGTATATGATACATATATAGTTATTTATATAAAATTTATAAAAGATAATAAATATACAATTATAATTCCTAGTATTGTTAAATAGCTTCTATTACATCGCTATAGGGCCATTGCATAGCAGAATTTATCAGATCTGTGATTGCTTCTCTGTCTGCTATCAGTGTTGTGGTTGCTGCATGCATCTTGCATCTCGTCATCTATGACGAGTTTCCAGCCAATTGAACTTTTGAGTTTATATTATGCCAACTTTTATGTATTTTATTTTCATTTGCAAATGACTTAAATTTTTTTTATATATATAATTGATATATATCATATAATTCAACCATTATGTGACTTCCACTATATCCCCGTGATGCTATTCATTATATGATATAGCAGATTATTGGCTTTCTGTCATTTTCTGCAATCTGCAATTGATAACATGATAATTCCACAAATGCAACCTAAAAACATACTTTTTTGGACATTACTAAAAACAGAAGACATTGTTAGTCATTGTCATCATGAATTACTTCCTATTGCCTAAATACAGGAATATTGACATTTTCATTTCTATCTAAAGAGGACACCTTCCATGTCTAATTCATCAAGAGACTTCTGTGTTGCACCCTCTAGCAGCAAAATACAAAGGAAAAAAAAATAATGTGACCAAACTTAAAATAAAGATTTAAGGAAGATGATGATGTCTAACACTGGATACTTTGAAGTTACATATTAGTGAAGTATCCAAGAATATCGGTAGTGGATATGTATTTGATATTGATACTTGGATTGGAGCAAATGCAAGTATCAGTGTTTCTTGGATTAAGGCTAGTTTGGAAATAGGTGCTGGGCACTTTGTAAATAGAGTCTCAACAATGCAAAAGTTCCAGACATAAGGAGTTCGGAAGTATTTGTATGTTAATTTATTTCAGCTCCATTTGAAGGTAACATAATTTGTGTGTTCTTCTGGTCCCTGACAGAGGTCTGAACTAAGAGCCGGAGTTGAAATAGCAGTTGCCACCCCTGGAAGATTCATTGATCACTTACAACAAGGCAACACTTCCCTCTCTAGAATTTCTTTTGTTGTTCTAGATGAGGCAGATAGAATGCTTGATATGGGTTTCGAACCACAGATAAGAGAGGTTAGTATTTTGTGAGTTTTTCTACTATATTTTAGGTTTTTCTTTGGCATTGAAAACAGTTTCATTCCTTATGTAAGATAACTAGTGTGACTTCTTTATTGTAGTGTTTATGCTTTCCTTTACAATGCTTCCAAATTCAGTTTTTTCCTTGTTACTCTTTTCCTCTCTATTTCAACTGTTGCCATTATTAAACTTTGAACTTGAGCCAATGATGTTAAAACAAGATATGTATTGAGCCCAAACTTCTTTAAGAATTTAACAGAAGTCCCTTCGATAAGAAAGCAAAATGAGGTTACAATTTCCAGAGCAAAATTAGTAATGAAAGTGATGCTTCTTGTCTGGATAGAAACTTCATTTTCATTCTACAATTCAAGTTTCTAGAACTTCTATTTTGTCTGTACCTTGTTTCAGTTGGATTTTCCTGACCTAACTGTTACACCCATGCTTGAGATTCATATACCTTATTATTGCATATATGATCTCTTGTGAATCGGCTATTAGCAATAAATAACCTTTAATGTTGTTTCAAATAACATTCTTGTGTTAAATGAATAGTTGCCTGCCTAGATTACTCAAGAAAATATGAATATTCTAATATTTTCCTCAGGTAATGAGAAATCTTCCAGAGAAGCATCAAACACTGCTGTTTAGTGCGACTATGCCTGTGGAGATTGAAGAATTAGCAAAGGTCAGGTTTCCTTCGTTCTTGACAGAATCTTTTCAACATTGTCATTTTTTCCTGTGAACAATATTAAAATAATAAACGGGTGATATTCTGATATTTTAAAATGAATTATTGTGTGCTAATGTTTAGACAAATAACAATAATTCTATCCATTATTTGCTTTTCACAAAAAATAATTTTATAGGTAGCCTTGCTGTTTGAAACATAAAGTAGCACACTGAATTGTAGATGTATAGTAATTGAAATATCATTATTCTTTTGATGCTTCTTTATTTTATCTTTTCTGGCCGTGGTTTTCTTTTCAATTAATGATAGCCCCAAAACATGTCCTTTTGAAGAACATTATTTCTTTGTAAGTTCATTGTTGAAGGAAATATTTTGAAGTTCACCAATCATTTGTTAAATTTCAGGAGTACTTAGCTAGCCCAGTGCAAGTGAAGGTGGGGAAAGTGAGTAGCCCAACAACTAATGTTTCACAAACTCTTGTGAAAATTTCTGAAAATGAGAAGGTACATTTACTAAGCTAACGAAATGAGATATACTTTTGTTAAGAGCTGAACTAAAAGTTATAAATTTAGTTTCATGTTCCCTAGAATATTGGTGATCATTAATTTTGAAGTGTTTTTAAAGTTTCTTGTTTTTATTCCCCATGTTTCTGGAGGGGGCTGTATTCTAGTGATTTGTTGTTGCATGCAAGTTCGTAATGCATGGCATGAGGCAAACATTTGCATAAAAGTAAAGTGGCAAGAGAATGGGACAAGAGTGAGAAAAATTTTAGTGGAGAACATGAACAAATTATCTAGTATATTTTATCTTTGGTTTCTCTTTGTTTTGGCTTTTGTTCTGAAATCTTTTCATGTTCTTGTAGATTGATCGGCTTCTAGATTTGCTTGTAGAGGAGGCATCACAGGCTGAAAAATGTGGTCATCCATTTCCATTAACAATTGTGTTTGTTGAGAGGAAGGTATGCACTGTTCTGTGTCCCTACTATGTATCAATATTATATCTAATGGCATACTTAGACATCCCTATTTTCTTTTTTATTTTTCTCATATTGTATTACAACTTAACTGAATTGTTTTATCTCTATTTTGGCATATTGTAACAATGCATTGTGGAATTGAATGAAGCTCAAGTTAGGATTGTTGAATTTAGTTTCCAAGTCTTCTTAATTGGGAAATGGTATTGGTTAATTTGATCAGTGTGCCAAATTTGTTACAACACACATTCCTGGGACTATATTTTTGCTATGTATTGTTTTATGGGGCAGATGGCTAATAAATTGCTTCAATTTAACCTGGTGAATTCACCTGCAATTTTGGCAAATAAAAATTGCCCCATCTGTCCAACTCTCTACTTTATTATCCCACTCTCTGCTCAGCAGAATGCTATAAATATATAAATCCCATTTGATCAATGAAATTGAAAGAAATTTCATTTAAGGTCATGCTTGTTGTATGAACTTTTGCCAAACTCAACTTGGTTAACATAATTGCCTTGCTTTCTTTTTCTTATTGAATGAAATAGTGGAAGTGGATTTAGGGATTGAAATGCGTTATTTTCTAGATATTGAGGATTTAAGTGGATTAGTTCCAAAATTGGAAATAATAAGTAGTTTTGATAGAGGTTCAAAGTTGAAATTGGTTATTTTTATTTGAAGTCTGAAATAATCCGAGTAGATTATTTGAAAATTGATGTCTCCATACTTATTATTTGTTTTTTTAATGTGTATATAGACAAGGTGTGATGAAGTTGCTGAAGCATTGGTAGCTCAAGGATTATCTGCTGTTTCTCTTCATGGTGGTCGCAGTCAGAGTGAAAGAGAGGCTGCATTGCATGATTTTCGGAGTGGCTCCACCAACATTTTGGTAATCTCTCCAACATTACTCAAATTTTATCAGTACATCATTTTGCCTATTTTAGCTTTCCTTCCCTTAAAAAATTTGTTACTATCTACAATATCTTGTTCTGATTCATTGCAATTAATGGTTCTGGATGGATATTTAGTGCATGTTTGGATTGAAGTTGAAAATGTTGTGCATGTGTTCCAATGCAAATTCAACGGATAAAAACAAATTGAAAGCAAAAGCAAGGGTCTGGATCTTTTGGCAAAATTACTTTGCCTAAAACATACCTTTTTACCTGTAATTCAAACATGCACTCTGTAGTTATGAAAATATTGCTGAAAATAGCCAGCAGTGGCTTGTTTAAATACAGTGAAGCGATCTTTAACTTGTTTGATTCCTTTTGTTTGCTAAATGTAATTTCTTGTTGTATCAAATGGAGAAAAGAAGAAAATGTTAAGGCTCAATTGGTTATTTTTATAAATCCAAAATATCTCAGTTGCCCTTCAGTTTAGTAAACTCATTAAAGTACTGTGCATTGCATTTTCTGCATGCTTATGGGCCTTTGATATCCATAAGTAGTCCTTTCTTCAGATATTTCTAGTTAAAATATTGAATTCTTAGAAATTTTTGCATAATTACATTAAACAGAGTTTGGCATTTTTTATCCACTAACCATATGAAATCATTGATACCATATCATTCAGGTTGCCACTGATGTTGCATCTCGTGGCTTGGATGTCACAGGAGTGTCGCATGTCATCAATCTAGATCTTCCAAAGGTATTTCTGCTTCAAGCAAAAACTACTTGATGACTGAGTTATATCTGTAATCCACTAGGAAAAGATTATCAGAAAAGTACAGGGAATTTTCCACTGTTAGTGGTTTGCCATTCTGCTACTGCTATGATGGCATCTCATTTGCCTGGTATTTTCAGTCAAATTTAATTTCCTTGACAAATGCATACCTGAAGCTTCAGTTATGGCTGCCTCAATTATAGACCATGGAAGATTATGTACACCGGATTGGAAGGACAGGGCGTGCGGGATCAACTGGCTTAGCTACTTCATTTTACACTGATCGTGACATGGTGCTTGCTATCCTCCTTTTGCTTCTAGAAAAAAAGTGAACTGTGCTTTTTTATTTTTTAATCTTGATTTTAACATTGATATTATTCTGCTTATTAGTTCCTCATGGCAAATATAAGGAAAGCAATAGCTGATGCTGAATCTGGGAACACGCTTACATTTGCCACTGGAAAGGTACTTCATTCTGCCAGAATATCAAGACTCTTATGGTCCATTTGGCATACCCTTGAAAATGAAGTGTTCGGCATATTATATTTAACCTTGTGTGTGACAGTTGACTATGTGCCCTTGGCTTGTAGGTTGCTAGAAGGAAGGAGAAAGAAGCAGCAGCTGCACAAAAAGAGGCAAATATTGCTTTATCCAAACAGTTAGGATTGGGAGCTGCTTCAATTAACATTGAAGATAAATATAAATTCATGATTACTGCCACAGACACTAAAAGAGAGGGCGCAGCAGATAGTGCCTGGGATGATTAATGAAGTGTTTGGTGCTTCCCATATTTGATTGATGAAAACTTCTAAAGCCTTTAAGGTTGGTAATATGACATTTATTTATTTATTTTGGGGAGGGGTTGTTTCCGTCTTCTCAGTGATCTGTCTGGTTAGTCAAGCTTATTTATGATGACTTCACTTATTATAATTCTTCTGTCTCTACCCTATCTAATGGTTTCCGTGTGCATATTCTTTGTGTTTTGTAGTGCTGGTGCATAATTGATATTGAGTGCATTTATAGGTTTGTTGCTTCTAAGATGCTGGAGATGGAGAAGTTTCTAGTTAGGTTTCCAAGTCTACGTATTGTTTCACACCGTTGTTGTAGCTAGCACACTTGTAACGAGTAGCTTGCTAGATGCCTAGGTGCTTTGTAGAGTTGTCATGTAGGTAGTGCATCTTATGTAATCATAGAAATGCAATTTTTCTTTAAATTTGTGTTGCATCAAATATAACTATTCGCACAGATATTTCGTCACCCCCATTAAATGTATATATCCAATTTGCCGCATTTCACACCTGTTTTTGTTCGCTTCTGTGTTGGCATTTTTGAGCTTTCGTGTAATACCCACGAAGTTGTGGTAATCTTTGGCTACTCAAATGAGGTTGGAATATCGCGTTGTTCAAAATGGCTATACAATTAAGAACACATTCGGAAATTGTACCTTTTTTCCCCTGCATATTAGACTCCCGGCGTGATCGCATTCAATACGCACTTTTGTATTAACTTTTGCGCATTGAATACGCACTTTTCTATTAATTAATTTTTACGTAAAAAACGTGTAAGCTAGTTTGTTTTGCTTCAAGAAGACAGGCATAAGATTGACTTATAATGAAATACCAAACACACTGTCCATGGACATCACGGCTTCCTATTAGTTAATTGTCGGGAGGTTTTATTTCGTGCATCTACAAAAAAGTGTACCCAAACATTTAAATAAGAATTTGATATTATGCATTTGTATTATGAACTCTAGTCTTTTTTTAAGAAAGGAGTAATTTCTATATCCTACTTTTGTGCTGTGAGAAGTGATATCGTTCTCTTTTCATCTTCCTCCTTACGTTGAAAGAGGTAAGGTAAGCAATCGAAATAGAGAAATGTATGCTGTCTCTTAAGATGAATAGCGAAATAGAGAAAAAAAATACTATTATAGAAACTATTTATTTTAAGCATAACATAACTCTAATAATGATAATGATCATATATTCTCATTGAAACCGAACGCATCACAGAATTTCACATTTAATGCAACACAACCAACTAATTCATTAGAAAGATGGGGAGGATACAAATATTTCCAAATCAATGATCCACAAACCTAACCAGTTTCTCGGTCTCTTCTAATGGGCCTCCTCCTCAAGAAGAGTTAGTCCTGCAGAGCTTCCTAACTGAACCGGATAACACTTATAATCATCATATGTCACAAACCATAAAATGATAAAACATGACTACAACTTCTAAGTTCTACCTTCTCATAACCTCGGGTGATATATGTTACACACACCCCAAAGTAAAAGAAAGACATCCCAGACAGAAATAAAAGGATAAAAAGGGGGGGAGGAAGGGTAGTATTATACAAGTTGACATGCAAGTGAGGCAACCATGCTGATGATATATTAGGTGGCAAAAAGAGGAAGCCTCTTGTTTCCTATGAAAGCCTGCCGAAGTATATTATACCCATTTCTGTAATGCTCAAGTGAGAAGCATAGCTGTCTTATGGCCTCACGTTTCTCTTCAGCCCCTTCTAAGATCTCAACCCTTTGCCTCTCAATCTCTTCCTCTAGTTTCTTAATTCTTGATGTTAGTTCCTCCACTTGTTTATGTGCCTCTTCAATCTCAATATCTCTTGAATTTATCAATTCCTTGAGTGTACTAACTTCTTCTTTGGCATTATCTCTCTCTAACTTCAAAGCATCAAGGTTTACATTGACATTTTCTATATATTTCTTTCTGTCCTCAAGGTCTTCCTTTAAGAGCTCAATTTCACCTTTGAGGGTCTCCCTCATCTCTATTTTTTCAGAGTGGATTTTTCTGATCTCCTCTTCCAAAGATTGGCTTTGAGATTCCCATTCCTTGAACTTCTCCTCCAAATGAGTCTGTTCCCCCAACAACTTGGACATTTCAGACTTCATATTTGCTCTCTCAAAGAAGATTTTTTGTTCAACATCAGATAGAGCCGCTTTTAAATCCCTGACCTCTTGATCTCGGTCAACTACATTAGTTCTCATCCTTGCATGCCTTTCTTGGAGTTTAGAGTTCTCTCTTTTCTGAGAGTTGAACTTTGTTTTCCAATTTGCAATGTCCTTCTGAGCCAAGTCGAGCTGTTCCTGCAACTGCTGAATAGTTTCAAATGTTTTAGTTGCCCCAAATTTCAATGAAACAATTTGCATTTCTGAAGACTCAAGTTTTTCTTTGGTCACCCTTAGTTGCTCCCGAAGTTTCTTCAACTCCATGGCTTCCACTCCCACCTTGACTCCTTCTATAATTGAAGATAATCCAATAACACCCTTCAAATTGGTTGGTTCCATCGACCTATATTTTTCTAGCTCAATCTTCAGCTTATCAATCTCCTCTTCTGAAAGCCTCATCTTCTCATTCAAATTCTTTATTTCTTGTTCATATGCATTGATCTTGGCACGAAAGTCTTCAGCATTATTCTCAATTCTCAATTCAGCATTCTTCACACGTTCCTCCTCGTTCACATTGCACAGCTTTTCTTTCCCCTCAGGTATCTCAATCTCCAACTCCATCACCCTTCTGTTGATACTATTATGATCATTTCCATTCCCAAAGAAGCCTGTAAAACTGTTGATAGATGAAGCATCATCATAATCCTCATCCGTATCTGTCAAAGTAGAAGACCCATCTCCATCTTTCTGCAATACATCAAAACCATTCACATTCCCACCAGAACCAAGAAAAACATCAAACCCCGGGGCACGGTTGGTTGATATGCGACGCCCCATCTTCCTAGGAGAGGGAGAAGGCATACAAGAGGGTGGCTCAGAACCATTATCAGAAACACCTGAAGCTTGTGATTGAAGATCACACGGTGTGTTAATGTGATCAAAACGTTCGACCAAAGATTTGTAGCCACGGTAGAACTCTTCAACAAGAGAAATCAACTCTGGCCTCTTCTTATAATACATCTCAGCCTTTTGGGCAAATGAGTCTCCATCATCTTCAATGAGCTTCAACATTTGCCTCACGTTGCGTTCCATTTCTGAGGTTAAGGATCGTTTTGTCATTTTCTTGAAAGTCATTGTGATGAAAGGTACATAAATATATTTATGGCATAAGATTATGTTGCTTTGAGATTTGAATGAAAAACAAAAAAAAACAAAAAAAAAACAAAAACAAAAACAAGAAACAAAAAAATGAGATTCAACCACCCTTCCCAACTGTTACAAAGTTGGGAATGGCGAATCCTTTTTTTGCAGTATGTTTTCGAGGGAGAGTATCGAGATAACATATTATGATATGATACCAGCGTTATTTATTGTTTTCTTGTTTTAACTTTTCCTTGTTTAGAATGTGAAAGTGCCTTAACGTTGTTAAGGGGGGAGCTACAAATGTCGGTTTAGAAGAACAGAAGAAATGACTTTATTAAGAACCTTTTGGTTTGTTATATATACAGGTGGATTTAAGCACTAGTACTTTCATAAAGGAGCTAATATATCTTCTGAAGATGAATATATAATCATATCTCTTAAATATATGATAAGTATTGTATGCACGAAAATAATATTTATTAAAAGAAGTTAATTTTTTTATTTTTTATCATCCAAAAAGTATATGTTGAGGTTGATGAGATTGAATATTAATGATAAATGTAAAAAATATATTTTATTTTTGTTTTCATATAAAGATAATTTTCTTGTTTACCTTTATAGGAATATATTTTAAACTATTAATATAACACGGTTGATTATTTATCAAAAAAATAATATTTTTAAATATATGATCAAAATGAGGTTGTTTTAACCGTTGATCCAGTCAACATGCTAATTAAAGTAGCATTTTTTTATGACATGTCACCAGTTTTGTTTTGTTTTCTTTAAATATTGAACTGAAAATTCATCACTAACGTTTAGAAAATGTCACACGGATACCACTTAAACTTTTGATTTAAAATTTATAATAAAATGAAAACACTGACGTATCATAAAAAAATGTTACTTTTATTGATGTGTTAACCCCATCAACAGTCAAAATAATTCCACTTTAATAAGTAGTTTCTAAAAACATTCTAATTTGAACAGTCAAGCATATAACACTGATTTAAATAGTTATAGGCACATCGGTAAGAAAGTTATGATTTCTCACACCAATATATAGAAATATAACTTAGGGAAATGTTAATTAATATTCTTGAGGAAACAAAAATTATAATTTTTTATTAAAAAATATTTATATTTTATTTAATATTTATTTTTTAGTAATTAATAGTATTCAAATAAATACATTTAATATTTCTTAATCATTACCCATGGGATAGTTATAAGCATGAACCTATTTTCTATATTAATGTAGTATAAGTCAAATTATTGTGAACAATCAATAGGGGTGAGGTTAAGTTGGAATGGGTTTGACAGAAAAAAATATGAATAAATTAAATTTTGAATTTAATTAGTCAATATTTAAAAAATTATAGACATGTTTATAAAAATAAGATTTAAAAGAGATATATTATGTTTAAATTATATATTCATATATTTTGATTTTTAACTTAATTGAATTTTTTATTACCTTACTATCTTCATTTTACGAATTGAGTTTCTAATTTTTTTTCATAAATTAATTTAATTTTTTATTATATTAATTATGCAATTTTAGTTTATTTGTGAATTTAACATATAATATTAAATAAAATCAGTTTATTGCACATCCTTGTTGATGTAACATTCTATTAAACATTGCATGTTAATTTAATGAAAAATCAAAATTGTTTAACTAAAATAGTGAAGTGGGTTAAATTTGTAAGAAAAAAAAATGGGAACACCAATTTGCAAAATGACTTTATTTAGGACACCAAAAGCAATGAAAGCCTTTATTTAAAAATAATAAAAATTTAAAATACAAAAACAAGAAAATTTTAAGGTGATTGAATTATGACATATATATAATTTCAAAATGTACAATCCCATATCCAATATCTAATATCAAATTACACTAATTTAAACCAAAGTTGACCCAAATCAATAGTCTACCAGTTTATGGATTGATAATATAACAATGTTAGTCATAAATTGAATAACAAGGCAGAGAGAGAAAAAAAAAAAAACAGCATCCTTGTTTGACACTAGTTTTGCTTTGCTTTGTTTTGGTTTTGACAATGATTAAGGAAAGCAGATCACAAGGATTATTCCAATTACAGGAGCATTGCATACCTTTAAGATTTTCTGAAAACCACTTAGAAGTCTTGGACCTGATGAGTCTGCCCCACATCCAGGATTGCAACTTTCTTGATTCCATCCTTTTAGTTTGTTTGTTGGAAGGGATCTGAAAAAGGAAGCCATGTTAATTGCTATGATGTTATTGTGTCTAAATCAACCCCAAGAGATGGTAGCCAATAGGACTGATAAAAAAATTGAATTCAACTGAATTAGTATTGAATTGAATTATATTAAAACATAAATTATTTTTAATAAAAAAATTAAACTAATTATTGTTTAATTTAGTTTTTTAAAACTTAACAGTTCTTAAATCAAATTGTTTGATTTAAACTGTGATTTATAAGAATAAAAAATGTGAAAAAATATTTTTAATAAAAATAATTCGAAGAACAATTTATAACATTAAAAAAATTGAAATAATTCAAAGTATTTTAGAATAGTTCAATTCATTTTGTTTGTCTGAATTGTTACACAATTCAATTTGTTTGAGTTGTTACATTGTATTGTTCATCGGAATTGTAACGGTGATTAGTATGTCTCAATTATTATGTAGTTTAATTCGTTCAAATTAATATGCAGTTACATTTACATGAATCATTATACAATTCAATTTAGTTCATCTAAATTATTACACAATTTAATTCAATTTGTCTAAATTATTTTTACAATTCAGTTTAGTTCATCTATTTCCTAATAACCAATATCCATTTGAGCACAAATAACATGAAAATCGCATGCAATCCATTCTTGTAAGCTTAACTACTAAAGGACCTAAAATACATCCATTGGGATACAAAGTTAGCTATTAATTTTGTATAATAAAATTTAGAAACATCTTTCTTGGTGCACAATAAAATTTGTAGACTAAAATTTTCAAATGAATGAATTAGTTAAGTTATTTAGTTTTTCTTAATTTATTTGAACACAAATAAAATTTAATTAATTTTAAATTTTAAAAATATTAAAATTACAGTAATATAATAGTTAATTATCACAACCAGAACTCCGATGCTATGATGAATACTAAAATTCATAAAACATAGAAATTATCACTAAATTTACTAGGAAAAACATTTCTAAAAACCATAAAAGAATGATCTTGAACTTCAGATTGGATTCAAGAATTGATTAAGCATAGACAATGTATTATCACCTTTTAGTGTCTATCATAAAATAGTTATCTTTAACGTAATGTGTAAAAGTAATGTTTGACTAACTTTCTTGCTTGAAAGATTATTAAAATATTTATTCTAAAAAAATTATTTATTTGGGGAATTTCGAGAAGGGGGTATATTTAAAAAGAAAAAAATTGAGTTTAATAAGACGTTACTTTTGCTTTTACCTATCTCTAGATGTAATAAAAAAAAATCAAAATGATACAGTTATTTTAGTATAAACCTTTTTATGGGTCCACAAATTTTATATCATATTCTTGTAAGAGAATTATAGTATTTTTTTTACAAATAATAAGAATTTTCAAGATATTACATCTTAGTTATTTTTTGGTATATAAAACTAATGTCTAACAAAATATAAACTATAATGAACGATCGAAAATATACGAGACATTTATTAAGAAGTACATTATAGACAAAATTTTAATGATAATAATAAAAAATCTAAAGTAGGAATCATTAAATCTCGTTTTTGTTTTTGTTGTTTGAATATAGAAAGTTCGAAATTACCCAAACATTATGTAGAATATCAATCACAGCAATAGATTTCTTAATAGATATGGCATATCCTTGAAAAATTACATTTAGATGAAATTCTTTTATAGGTGCATATCTATAATGTTATTATTTTTATTTTTTGAAAAAATCAAAATTGATTTAGAGAAGAGACTAGATCTAATCTGGTTAGCAGTAGAGGGAGAGGGATAAGGCAACACATCCTATGTTCAAATAGAAGAGCAAAGCCTTTGGGATAAAGCAAATCAGTAATTAGGTCTCAATGGGATTAGTTTAACAATTAGAGTGATTAAGTTTTCTCCAACCAAAATGGAATAAGAAAACGAATTAAAATAACATTGGTAACAAGCCCAGGCACCCTGTGGAGGGAAAAGTAGGAGTGGATCCGAAGATAAAAATAATTTGTGTTTGGTTTGATTTGGATTATTTATTTTAAAAATATTTAATCCAATACAATCAAATGTGATTTGAATTAGGTTAGATTATTCAATTTTTATCACCACATCTGTAAGTTACATTGTGTCCGAGTATATATTACAATTCAATGTTTTTTTTATTGTTAAGTAAAAAAAAATGTCAATTGCTAAAATCTAACAAAAATCCTAGTACTATATTAGACTCATTAAAAAACCATATTGTGCAAGACAAAAATAACTCTTAATCTTTAGAGTGAATATGTTTTCACTAATGAAATATTAGAGTATTTGATATAATTTTTAATAATAATATAATTAGAGATGATAACGAGATAAGATAAAATAAATTTATTTTTTTTTCATTTTCATCTCATTAAAAGTTAGATGAATTTGAGTTTAAATTTATAAAAAATATGAAAAATAAATAAATTCAACTCACATTAATAAAAAATTATCAAGTTTAAAAAATTTACGAAAAATTCATCTCACACTTTTTTAAAATTAAATTTATCATATATTTTAAATAAATCATATATTAAATTAATTATATTTTCATTCAAAAAAATATATATGTACACACGTATGTATATAAATTAATAAATAATAAAAAACTTAAAAAATATTTAAGAATTAAAATATGTTTCTAATTAAATATAATTATAATTTTATTATTTAATTATTATTATGTTATGTATTTAATTATGAAAATAATTAAT
>JAMLFT010001774.1:0-28817 GCA_026544285.1 Pachyrhizus erosus
AAAATATAAAATTGAAGTATATATTAATATCACATTAATAAATTAATTAATATTAATATAAATATAAAATCGTTTATCTATTAATTTCTATCTTTAGACTATATAATACATTTCAAAATATTAAATTCATACTATTCAACTGTAAAAAGGTATTTAGTGAATATAATATATTAATCAAATTTAATAAATTTATAGAATAATATATAATAATGTATCAATTAATTTTATCTTTTGACTATATAATTTACTTAATAAATATAAATATTTTTTGGCATATTAATAAATTAAAATTTAATACTATTCAACAATCAATAAGATAATGTTTTAAGTGATGAAAAAAATTATGTTTTTAACCTCATTTTATGAAGTAATAACTGAGTGTTTTAACATGACAAAGTAAGGATGACATGTTAAATAAGCTGAAATTCTAGAATTTTAAAATTAAAGTGTCTAAAATGCACTTAAACTAAGTGAAACATTAGGAAAAAATAATACTTAACTTAAATATTTTAATCCATGTAATTAGAGGCAAAAAGTTACATTTTTTACTTGTTAATGCAAAACAAAATTACTGCACCAAACATATTTGTAAAACAGAATTTCAAGCATTGAAAAAATGTTTAAAGAGTCTAAAAATTTGGAAATTTATTTATAAATGATTCAAGTTTAAAGGATAGTATTTGACCATGTTTTTATATCAAATTGTAAGAAAATGAGGGAGCTGGAAAACAAAGGGACTTTGTAGTGTTTAAAATACATAGGAAATCACTTGGGAACGTAAAATTATTACTTTAGTTTGTCTAAAATTTTTGGATGATTTAACTTTATTAGTAACTTGAAATTTTGAGCAATTGATTGAGGAAATGTTGAAAATTTGAACGTATTGCTGGCTGCCCTTTTTTTAAAAAAATAAATCTTCAAATACTTATATGTGTTGCATTAAGTGAGAATTTATGAGAATTTTGTGCTCATTGAATATATAGTGTATGATTTAATTCTAATGTATATAATACATGATTTGACTCCTTTGGGACATAGGAGTGGGAGAGATGCTAATCTTCATTTTTCAGAGCAAACTTTTTTAGTAGTTGATGTTGAGTACTTTTAAATATTGGAAAACAGTTTACATAAAATGGTGATAGTTAAGTGGTTAATTGATCACTTTATGTTGAAAATAAAAATTTAATTTCGTTGAAAAAGGAGGTTGCTAACCATTCCCTAAAACGCCCTTAAAACAATGAGTTTAACTGAAGGAAATGATGTATTAAAAACATATTTAGGTGCTATAATGTTGCAGGAACCTATTTCCCAAGTTAAAAAAAGAAATTTATGACCATTTTAATTTGACATATTGAGTTGGTTACGGGTTGATGACTTATAAAATTAATTAAATAGAATCATACATCATAATTTTGAGTAATTAATTAATAAATTATGAGTTGGTAAGTTGTGAGTGACATAATAAGCCTTTCCACATAAAGATCATGTCTTTTAGTGGTCAAAATAATTTATTAAGGATAAGTAAATTTTGAGATGTAAGAGTGGAGTGAGAGATCAAAGTGAATAAGATTGAGTGGTGTGAGGAAGGTTTGTTAGTGAAAAACTTAGTAAGAATATCTTAGATTAAAGATGAATTCATAAGAATTAATAAAATGATATTGAGCATATGTGAAGAGTAGTGGTGATGAGAAGCGTGGTAGGAAATGAACATGGGATGTAAAATATGAAACATAAAACATAAATGACTTCATAGTATATTGAGTTGTTGTGAAAGGAGGTACTTAAGTTGTAGTATCCTTATATAAGTATATTATGCATTAAATTATTAACATGTTGAAAGTTTCATGAAGATGTGTGACATTAGGAAGATAATAATTAATTCCTTTTTTCTTTTGATTTGAATTTATACATTTGATTGAATGGAAGAACCTATCTCGTAGGACATTATTAGGAATTAGAAATGAATCGTGGGCACCAAAATGAAGTGAGAAATGGTCTTTGATGAAAGAAGAATTGACAACAATTACAAGGTGCACATGGAGATAGCACAACATTATGTGCAAGAGTGTGAATGAGAAAATGGCCAATGAGACACGATAGTTAGTATGGCTAAAGATGTTCAATAAGGACATGCCTATTGAGATAAGGTGATGATGGTTCAATATGAATGATTGATGCTATTAATGGTATACCTATTGCCTTTTTTTATGATCATCATAAAGGTCTCTTTTCTTCACATATAAAAGTAGTTTTTCAAAAAAAGGTTATATGAGAAAGTTTAGAGAAGCCTATTTATAAGAAAATACAATTTGTAACTATAATAATTAGTTACAACAACTATGTAATTGATTATTTTGTTCTTTGTGATTTTGGATAAACATTTTAACTTATTATTTTGACATGTAATCAATTAAAATATAGAGATGTAACCAGTTCAAAGTTAATACATTCTGATGTAATTTATTACCATATTGATGTAATCAATTACAACTAAATCTTGATACTTTTGAACTTTAAACTTAAGCTTGTGTAATTGATTATTCCAACTGTAATTAGTTATCAATGTTATGAAAGGTTAAAAAACACTCTAAAATGAGGGGTTTAATAGTGTGTGTGTGTAATTTTAAAAACTTTTTCACAAACTTTTCAAGAGATGTGTATAAGGGATAAAAGAAGTTTACAAGCTTTTGGATGTCTAAAAGATTATCGAGGAGCAACAGGAAAACTACTTGTTTTTATACTAGTTTGCTCTAAATTCTTAAGTTATGTTCAGTTCTCTCTTAACCTTAGAAGGTTTCCACTAACCGAAACTTGGTTACAACATGTATTTAATCCACCACTCATAACTTAAAATATAAGTACCCTTTAAGCCACTCTTGCCTTTCACAAGGTCTTATAGACAAAATCTACTCACACAGTGAGGATATGTAAGTTAAGCACAAAATATAGATAACTTAGCAATGATAAGGATATGAACAACTAAGAACACTTTAATCTCAAGAAGAGATTTTTACAAGAGATTTAGAAGTATAAGAGCTTTGAATAGATTGCTTTTTCAATTAGAGTCTCTAACTTCTTTTAGTCTTCATCCATGTTGGCATATATATAGGCTTAAAGAGTGAAGTATCCATTGTGACACAACGTTGTTTCTTCTTTTTATTCAAATGTCCATTAATTGCATAACTCTTCTTTACGTCTTAATGTTGTAGATGTCTAGCTTTTGTTAAAGGAGAGGCGATGTTCTTTGTCCTTGTCTAGCTTTAAGTTTTTTGGACATTCATACTCTAAATTTTTCTCTTTGATAGACTTTGAAACTCAATGGTCCTTCTAATTTGGAAGTTTGCTTATGTTCTCATGCTTTTTTCTTTTCATTAAATGTTTATTCAAATATCACATGTTAGAACAACAAAGAGGATAAAATTGATGTGAACTATCATCACATATATCCTAAGCATATGAGAATGTGTAAGGGAAAAACTATGAGAAATCATAGTAGATAGCCCAAGTGGTTGTTCAACATAGACTTCTTCATTGATGACTCCATTTGGAAACTCATTATTTACGTCTATTTGATACAACTTCATATTACTATGAGTTACAAATTATAGTAAAATGTGAATGGCTTCTAAGTAAGCCATAGGAGCAAAGGTTTCAACAAAATCTATACGTTCCTATTGTGAGTGACCTTTGGCTACAAGTCTAGTCTTTTTTCTCACAACTTTACTTAATTTGTCTAACTTTTTTCTAAATACCCATTTTGTTTCTATAATTGACTTATCTCTAGATAGTTCTACAAGCTTTCAGACATCATTCTTTTGAAATTGATCTAACTCTTTTTTGCATGGCTTTGATCCACCCTTCAACTTGTAGAGCATCATCCATAGTCTTTGATTCTATTTCTAAGATTAGGACGGTGTGAACTTGGTCTTTGAAGGATGATCTAGTCTTGACTTTGTCATGGACATCTCCAATGAGTTGGTCATCTAGGTGATAGTTCTTGATATGCTAGTTGCGTCTAGTAGGTTCTCATTGTTCTTATTTGTCTAGGATGATTGTTGGATCAATGGACATTTGAGTTCCTTGATTTGTGTTAGACACATGTTTTAGGCTATCTAATCTCATTCCTGCAAAATCATCATCCAACATTGATAATTTTTTATTAAGTTTGTTGTTATTAAACGTCACATGAATGGCTTCTTCAACAATTAAAGTTCTAGAGTTATAAAATCTATAAGCTTTAGATGTTTTAGAATATAACAATAGTATTCATTTATCACACTTAAAATAAAACTTATCAATATTATTCTTAGTGTTAAGAAATATTTGCATCCAAATAGGTGAAAATAAGATATGTTGAGTTTTTATCTCTTCCATAGTCCATAAGGAGTCTTCTTTCAAATAGGTCTCTCCTTTTGAGATAACAAGCAATATTCACTACTTTAACCTAAAAGTGTTTATGAGTGAAATTATCATTTAACATAGTTCTAGACATTTCTTGCAATGATTTGTTCTTTCTCTCTACCACATTATTTTTTTGAGATGTTCTTGGCATAGTGACATTGTAAGAAATTTTATTCTTTTCACATAATCTTACAAAATCATTATTTTTTAACTTTCTTGCATGATCACTTTTTATTGAAGTAATGCATATACCTTTTACATTTTGAACACATTTGGAGAATATTCAAAAGACCTTAAAAGACTTATCCTTAGGATTAGGAACATAACTCATGTCCATCTAGTATAGCCATTCACAATGATAAGACTATACCTTTTACCACTCACAAAAGCAGTTACAGTAGGACCAAATAAATAAATGTGTAACAACTTTAAAGGTCTAGATGTGGAAACAAAATTTTTGCTTTGAAAAAATAATTGTACTTGTTTCCCTTTTTGACAGACCTCACAAAGATAATCACTTTGACATGACAAGTTTGGAGGTACTCTCAAGAGGTTATATTTTTTAGCATGGAGATTAACCTTCAACTTGCATGTCCAAGTTTCATGTGTCATAATCAATTTTCATCTTTGATAAACATTAGGCATGATACACTTTGATCTTTCAATTTTCCCAATTTAATCTTATACAAATTATTTTTTCTCTATGTAGTAAATAAGGTAGATCCATCATTGCTTTTTACTATACATAAAACTTTATTGAAGGATACACCATGTTCATTGTCACATAATTGATTTATGTAACATCTTATTTAAAATAAATAAATTATATTCAAGAAAGTAGTCCTAAATTAGAAATTTATAATTTACTTTGAAAATATTTTAAATTATCTGAAGTCTAGAATTTAAATATAGAGGAAGTGTAATTTAAATTTAGGAAATAATAAAATTAAGATAGAAAGAATTATAATTAATGATTTTTAGTAAAATAAATTTAGATAGATTGAACTATAATAAATAAAATAATATTTTAATTTTGAAGTAGAAAATTATAAAATAGATTTAGAAATTTTTAAATAGATGGAAGTATAAGAAAAAGAGTAGAAAAAAACGATAAAAATATAAAATAGTAAATTTGAATTTTAGAAACAAAAATTTGAATTTTATAATTAAATATATAATTAAAATAAATTAAAACAAATAGATTTATAAAAATAAATAAATAAATATTTTGGTGAAAGAAAATATAGAAACAAGAAGAAAAAATATAAACTGATTTATAGGATTTTTAGGAAAAATCATAAATAAAAAATAATAATTTTAAAAATATAAACAGAAAATAAAAGAAAAAGGAAATTTAGAAGAAGAAAAAAAGAAAGGAAAAAGGGAAAGGATGTTGGTTAGGCTCGAACCCAAGTCTTAGGAAGGTAGCAAAAACACACCACCACCTAGTCTAACCATCTTGGGTGATAATTTAACATTCAATCAAATATATATATTATGATAGAAAAATAATATGACAATACAAAGCAGAAAGAGGAAAAAGGGGGAAGCAGAGTTCAAACCCATGAGCCCTTTGGAGGTGTTGAAGAGAGGAGAGGAAAGCTGTTAGTTAGATCGCTAGGCCCATTGCTGACAACTAATCAAAAATAAAAGTATACATCCCTTCCTTTGTTTCCTTCACCAACATTCCATCTTCATCTTCAAACTTGAGCCTTCCTGCATTGTTCTAGCCACTCAGCCTATGCCTCGAGTTCGCCTTACTCACCAAGCTGAGAATTTGGACGGTGGAGAGGTTTTATAAACATCTCAGGTTCGAATTACAGAACATCAAATTGAGAATCTTCTCCTCCAAAATTCTCCTTGAATACAAGCCTTAGTTTGTTTATTTCAATCCAGGTAGTTTCGAAAAAGCCTCAACTTCATTCTTGTCCAAGAAATTAGAAGAAAAGATGAAGAAATCACGATTTTGGAGGTTCGCCGGAGCTTCACTAGAATTTGCAAATCTTCGTCAGAAACTTGAAAATTGAGGTAGGACGAGTTGCTTTTTCTTCAAATTTGACTACTATAAGTATTTTAGGCTTTTTGAATTTGGATTTCTGAAAGTTTAACGTTTTGAGATGGAAGAATTCATGAAAAATGAAATGAACCCGAAAAGCTTAAAATTGGAATTCGAAGAACTTGGTTCTTCTTGTTTAAGTCATTTATGATAAAATCTAAGTTGTGTAAGCTTCATTGTTAGTATTTGAATGATTCTGGCCATGAAATTTTCTAAAATTGTTGAGGGAAGACGAGAATTCATCATGAACAAAATTTACGTTTCTGTTCTTACTTTGTGTTTTCAAATGGCTTAAATTCTAGGAAAATATAGTGAATAATGCTTGATTTCAACCATATACGATTCAAATTTTATGAAACAAACTTAGAACAATGTGGAGGAAAGGAAATGGAAAATTTAAAATGGTTTCGAGCCAACCAAGAACCTTTCCCACCTATTGTTGAAGAAGAAGATGGTCAAATGACCATTTTGGCCTCAAGGATAAAATTAACAAAATACCATTGAGCCAAAAATTTGAAATTTTGATGTTCCTATTATTTTGAATTAGGAAATGAATGATAAACCTATTTTACAATAACATTGGACAAGTTAAAAGTAATAGTGAAATAAAAAAGGGATAGGAAATTACCAAAATATTGTTTTTTTGTAAAAATGACCAAAATGCCCTTAGTTTCACTTCTGAAAATTTTGAAATTTTGCGCATTTTTGGATTCTAGAAAGATACAACTTTAGACAACTATTTTGATAGGAATTGTTGAAATAAAATTTGAAAGTGTGAAATGACTAAAATATCCTTCTTGATAAAAATTACTAAATTGCCCTTCAATTGAACTTAAAGCATAGAAATATCATAATTTTTCTATAAATTGGTAATGATTATTAATTATTTAAAATGTGGAAAGAAAATTACAATATTAGTTATAAGAGATAAGTAAAAAATTATCAAAATACCCTTATATACTTAAAAAGGATAAAATTTACCTTACACCTGAAATCTTTGTGAAATAATTATGATTATGAAAGAATAAAAAATGAGGCATTCTACTAAAGAACTTATGAAATTATTTCTTAATATACTTTCTAAAATACTCTTATATAATTTTCAAGGAACTAAGACAGTGCCAAAATATTTCCCCTTGATGATGTGTTAATATCATATGTTATGATTATTGATATTACTAAAGTATCTATGAAGTTTAATATCTATCATGATCTGATTGAATGTGAAATTTTTTATGATTGTCTCTAAAAGAAAAAATTTGAAATGAAAAGCCCTAGGATAGCAAAAAAATGGTTACTATAAGTATGATAAGTCTCCGCGACAAAATGATCCCTCCCACATAATGATTTATGGCTAGAAAGCCAAGATGATTGATGATTTGGCCAATTGATATCATTGTGAATAAATTGTTGATTTGAGATGGGATTTCACATCAGATGATGTGAGTTGGATCTTGTACCTAAAGACTTGATCGTAAAGAGGCAAAAATAGTTGTCAATAGTAATTTGTGTGAGATAATAAGATTGGAGAAATGCAATGGGTTGACTATAGTAAGTACCTGAGGAATGTACGCAAGTTATGGAAGTTTTTGGGGGTGTAAAGGTGCTAAGTTTGTGAGCTACTCTTAAAGAGAGTTACACTAAACTGGCTTGGCAATCCCGACATGCGGAGCATTACCAAGATCGGTTAAAGGTATTTGAGTCTTTGTACTAGATCAAAATATGTACTCTCGATCGTCTCCCAAATTGTAGTTTTATCAATGATACGTTTCGTGTAAGCCCTCTGAAGTTAGTGGGAGGACGTAGCAAAGGGCCCTAATATGCTAGTAATAAATTAATAGGAAACGTAGCGGTGAGATGAGAGTAAACGCAAGTATCGATAGGTACTATTTGTTTGTGTTTGATGGAGAATGGGTGACTCACTCCTACATATCCCAAATTTTTTAAGAAAAGATGTCTGATGAATTTCATCCCCTATTCCACTTGTCTATTTTGCCATTATAAGAAAAATGGACATGAGATTCATTGTATCAACTAGATACCTACACAGGATTTGTTCGTTTCACCTTTTTTTCCCCTAAACCTTCTTCATTTGTCTCACCCAAACAATTGATCTTCCAATAATCCAAACGCAAACAACACCACCTAGATTTTATGACTCTCCTCCAAGCATTCTTTCACCTCCTAGATGCAGACGGTCATCAAACCCCAATCAACAACCTACCTCAACTCTTTCAAATACTTCCAGACCACCAAGGGAAAAAGAGTTATCAAAAGAAGAGGATCCTTCAGAATGCTCTAAATAAAAGAAAGATGGAAAAGAAGAGCTAATATCATAAAACCCACTTTTGTTATGTAATAATACATAGAGCAAGTTAAATATGGTTGTATTTTTTGAAATCTAATGTTTTAATGGAAGTTCTATTAGTTGTGAAAAATTATTCACATCTATTTATAAAAAAAACTAGTAGAAAATAGGATTGTTACAATTCATGCTTAGTAGATTGTATCTTAAACCTTCAACAAGAACAACATTATCAATAGAAGTAGAAACTGGCAAACCTACCTTACATACTGCTACTATCTTTCTCTTTTTATTCCTCCCAAAAGTGATTGTTCCACCATTATTTAGCTTAAGGCTTAAGAACATACACTTTTCTGCTATCATGTGTCACAAGCACCCACTATCCAAGTACCATGATGGAAGTTTTCTTCTTGTTAATAAACAAATTTGAAACAAGAATAAACTTAGATTTAGGTACCTAAATGGACTTGGGTCTTTTCTTGTTGGATTTTAAGGATTTGAATATGCCTCTTTTGGAGAAAGTGTTTATATTTAGATGTTATATGTCCATGTTTACCATGGAAATAAGACACAAGAGTATGTTAATCATGAACATATTTCTTGTGATTGTAACTAAGACTTAATTTGTTAGAGATATGTCTGGCATAGTTCAAAATTTTTTAAAGGTTTTCAAATCCATTGACAAAATTGGATAGATTTTCTTTAAATTCATTTACCTTATCTTGAAGTTTTTCAACTTCTTTTGATTTTTTACTTTAAAGATGGATTTTCCTTGGTTTTGGTTTTTTCTTCTTCTAAAGCTTTATTTTTCAAAATGAGAGATCATGCTCTTTGGAAAACTTTGAATATTTTTTCTTTAAATCCATATAAGGTTTAGATAAGAGATAAATTAGAAAGAAGTTCATGGTAAGTGTCTCATAGATAGTGGAAATCAGAGAAGTCTACTTCATCATCTACCTGTTCGTCTGCCTCAAATGCTTTAGGGGAGACATTTGTCATGAGGCATAGGTTGGCTTCTTTGTCACCTTTCTTATTTGACATATCTTTGTATATTTTCCCATGTGGTCATCAAACCCTTCTTTTTCTTGAAAAATGATTTCTTCTTCTTTTTCTTTTATTCTTCCTTAGTTAACTAAGGACAATCAAATTTGAAGTGACCAAGCTTCTCACACTCATAGCAAACTATGGGCGTTTTATCAATTGTCTTTTTGTAGAACTTTTTAAAATAGTTATTCCATCGAGAACTTCCCTTTTTTCCACATGGAGTGGATCTTTCCAGAGATGAAAGAGATTTTATCATCTTCAAAGTTTTCTTCCTCACTTTGTTCATCGGTGGATTTGTCTACCCCCATAACTTGCCTTTTTTCCTTCTCCCTAATTGAGTTCCACCTCATGTATTCTCAAAATTCCCATTAGCTCCTCTAGTAAGAGATCGTCCAGATTTTTGGACATTTTGACAATTGTTACTTGAGGTTTCTATCTTTTAGGTAAGCTTCTAAGAATTTTGTCAAAGTGATCAAAGTTTTCATAATACTTTCCCAAATCTTTGAGCTCATTGAGGATAGTTTGAAACCGTCCAAACATGGTTTGAATATCTTCATTCTCTTCCATTTTGAACAATTTGTAGTCTCTGACATACATGTTCAGCTTATTTGTCTTCACTGTGTTTAGTCCTTCATGTTTCATATCTTCTTGGCACTCTTAAAGTCATGTACCTTGGAATACTCTTTCTTAGAAAGAGCACACAAATGGAGTCTCTAGCTTTAGAGTTAAGCATAAATCTAGTCTTCTGGTCCTTCATCCATTTGCTCTTAGAGATCTTATTTAGGTTTTCATCATAAATAATATAATCTTCGTTCTCCATGAAGTTCATCATATCAATATGACATGATTCTAAATAGGCTACAATCCTATTTTTTTAGTAATCTTAGTTGACACCTTTAAACATAGGTGGTCTATTAGTGGTATGCCCTTCATTTTTCATCTCAAGATCTTTTGTCTTCTGCACTATTAAATGCTTAACCCCTAAAGGACAACCTGTAATACCAATTGAAAGGTTATAAAGCACACTAGAATAGGGGGTTGTATAGTGTGTGTGTTTGTGATTTGAAAAACTTTTTCACAAACTTTTCAAAATATGTGTATAATGGACGAAAAAACTTTGCAAGTCTTTGGACGTCTAAAAAGTGATGGAACAAAATACGAAAAACACTTCTTTAGTTCACTCTAAACTCTTAAGCTACGTTCAGTTATCCCTCAACCTTAAAGGAGTTCCATTAACCAAAACATGATTACAAGTATTGAACTTGTCACTTCTGACTTAAAATACAAGTATTCTTTGGACCACTTTTAGCTCACTTAACCCAAATATTTTTTGTTGTCACTTCTAACTTAAAATACAAGTATTTTCTAGGTCACTTTTAGCTCATTCAACCCAAATATTGTTTGTTGTCACTTCTGACTACACAACTAATCACTTGATTAAGTATAAAAGAAAAAAATCACCAAGTCACTCTTGGCTTTCACGGATCTTACAAACAAAATCTACTCATACAATGAGGATATGTAAATTAAGCACAAAATATAGATAACTTAACAATGCTAAGGATATGAATAACTAAGAAGACTTTAATCTCAAGAAAAGATGTTTATAAGAGGTTTGAACATATAAGTGATTTGAATATATTGCTTTTTCAATCAAAGTCTCTAACTTCTTTTAGTCTTCATCCATGTTGATATATATATATATATAGGCTTCAAGAGTGAAGTATTCTTTGTAACACAATGTTCTTTCTTCTTCTTTCATTCTGATTGCATTAATTGCACGACTCTTCTTTACGTCTTGATATTGTAGATTTCCAGCTTTTGCCAAAGGAGAGAGAATGTTTGTTGTCCTTGGCATTCCTTTTTTTATTTTAAAGTTGTGGCAATACAATTGCTCTTCTGAACATTCCTACTCTAAATTTTTCTCTTTGACAAACTTCAAAACTCAATGGTCCTTCTAATATGAAAGTTTAATTATCTTCTTATGCATTTCACTTTTCATTAAATGTTTATTCAAATTTCAAACATTAGAATGGAAAAAAGTATAACACTTATTTGAATTGTAATAACAGATATCCTAAGCATACAAAAATGTGTAAGAGAAAGACTATGAGAAATCATATGTAATTAATGTGTAAGTAAAAAGAAGTACGATGTTATTTATTCATCTAGAGGTAAAGACTGATTTGGACATATAAGGTTTATTTGATGCATACTAGAAAACATATGTCTTTTAATGTATCATTTTTTTCAAAAACTTTGGATGCTTAATTTAGTAATAAGTTATTGGACATATTCAGCATTTTAGTGCATTGGGTGATTATCATTTTAGGTCAATATTATGCATCTAAGTCTAGAAATACAACCTTGATATTTCCATAAGATGTATCCCTGTCATCAAAACATAACAAACAATTATTTCAAATTATAATATTTTTGTAATCATCAAAACTATAGTTTTTTAGGAGCCTAACCTTCATCCATGTCTTTGATTTTAACATGCTAAATCTGGTTTTTCATATCCACTTAAGAACATTCTAACAAATTACATGATTATGTTATCAATTACAGCATACCAATTTCAAATTTTCTTATATTTGATCAAGGCATAGCTCTTCATAGAGCATCTACATCACAAAAAGAAAAAAGACTATCATCATACACAAGCCTAGAAACTAAAAAACAATCAATGCATCAATGCTTATTAAATTACAAGTTTTGTGGCACTATAAAATGAAAATCAAAATTAAGAATGAAATAAAAAGAGAAAGGGAATGAGTTCTTCTTGTTGATTCACTTTCAATAATAGCCTATATTATACACACCTTAAGAGGCTAACTTATTTGTGCAATAATTCCTCTCCTAATAAATGTGACTAATTTTAAAATTCATCTTGGATGTTAAAGTTATACAATTAAGGAAACTATTTTGGAATTTTTAGGGAGTCATTTATAGGCATTTGAAAGCTTGAATAAGTAGCATCGAGTGACATTTTAACTAACAATTATTTCATCACTTTTACTTGTTGTCTCAATAGCCATGATTGCACCAAGTGGTTCTACATAAAAAGGAGTTTTTTTTTTCAATATGGTAGGCAAAACAGGTCAACAATTGCATATTATAATTCAAAAATAATCCATCACAACTAGCGATTTTGGGGTTGCCTGATGTAGTACCATTAGTGTCACATTTAACCCAATGTAAAGGAGTCAAATTTATTGCTTTCCTTGGGTTGCCTTCAATGGAGAAATATTTTAAAGATAAAGAAGTGCTAATTAAGTAGACATTTGAGATTATATAAGTAATGTCACGCTATGAATGAAAAATTTTGCCAATTATGCTCTACCTATAAAAGATAGCATTTTCGCTTTCCAAGCTACAAGATTCAACTTCATCTTATCTGCAATTAGCTGCAAAGGAACTTTTCTAGGCTTCCCTTGTATCAATAGAACTCCAAGATAGGAGAAGGGGAAAGAATTGACTATGAAACTAAGTAGGGAGGGTATATTTAATAAGGTAAAATATATTTTTAGTCTTTATATTTTTATAGATTTTTTTTAGTCTTTGAATTTTTACATTGAATATTTTAATCCCTAAACATAACAAAATATGTGTTATAGTTTTGTCCTTACTTTCAAACAATGTACAAAATAGGTGTAAGAAAGGACTAAAAATATGTATTTTGAAAAGTTTAAGGACTAAAATGTTCAATGTGAAAATTTATAAACTTAAAACAAGAATCAATAGTATAGAGACTAAAAACATATTTTATCCTATTTAATATCCTATTATGAGTAATGCCTCCTAGATAACAATTTTATTTCTCTTTATTTACAATCTAACCAAAATGTTTTAGCATATCTCTACATGATATTAGAAAATCATAATATCATCTCCGTACAAAACATGCGAAGAAGTGCAGCAATTTCTAGGACTTACCAAAGGAGTTAAAAAGCCTTTTTTTAAAAATCAATTATGACTCTATTTAGCACTTCTTTTACAATACAAAAAAGCAAAAGTGATAGAGGAGCACCTTGTCTAACTCTACACTTGCAAGAAAAATAATCAATCAATTACCCATTGAGAGAGAAAGGTAGCTTAGCTGACTAAAAAACTATATGAATCCAATTACATAATGCTGGGTGAAAGCCAAACCGTGAAGGAAATTTTAGCAACAAATGTCAATCTAACGTGTCAAAAGCTTTTTTTTAATGTCAAATTTGATTGCTAAATTCCCTCCATGAGATTTATTATTCAATATATTGATTGCTTTAGAACTAGGTGATCATGACATTTTATGGACCCAGTGTGAAATAATAGATAGAGACCCTTTATATAAAAGTTTAAATATGTTTTTGCTCTTTTAAATTTAGGTTACCATTGATTTTTGTTTCATAAAGGCTTAAATAATTTTTGATCCCTATAAAATAAGATGTTTTTTGTTTTAGTTTATGCTTTCAAATAATAGCATTAATTTATGACATAACAATGATGTTGACAATCCATTGATTTGTCACATCATCAAGAAATCTAATAGGGTAGTTACATATGATTTTTTTTATAAAATGTATTTTTAAATATCTCGTAAATTAGTTTGATGTCATCAATTGTTTTGAACATATGAAGATTTAAAAATATAATTTACCAAAAAAATTATATATGACTATCCTATCATACTCATTGATGACCTAACAAGTTAATGGACAATTAACGTCGTTGTTACATCATTGTTTAACATTGTTACTTAAAAGTAGGAATTCAAACAAAAAAAAACCTTTAAAGGACTAAAATAAAAAAAAGTCTTGTATTTTATAGGGACCAAAATGTTATTTAAGCCTTTCCTAAATTTAAATTTTCTTTTGTTAGTCCCTTAATATGAAAAGATGTTTATTTTAGTCCTTCTTACATTAAAAAGATTGTCACAAATTATACATTCAAATCACAAAACTCAATCCGAATGGATTAAAAAAATAATTTTTGAAATTAAAGGACTAAAAAAAATAATTTAAATTTAAGAGACCAAAAATATCAAAGCTTAAATTTGAAGAACCAAAAATATAGCTAAGCTTATTGTAAAGTTTAAACATATGTTTCATAAAACATAGACATGTAATTTAATTAAAATGATATATTTTATTACATATAAAATATTTTCTCTACTAAAACAAACATACAGATACAAAATATTACATGCGAATAAACATTTATTTTTTAGAAAAAATTAAAACTTTGTTAATTTTAATTTTTGAATAAATTGAAATTAGTAATTAAAAAGCTTTTTAAAAAAAGTCAGCAAGATTAAGTACTTCAAAAAAATTATTTTTTTCTCCTCACATTATTTCTTTTTTTACCTCCAATATCATTGTCACTCCCAACAACTATTAGGTTGACTCTGTTTCAGAAGCAGTGTTGACACAGTTGAAGATATTTTTACCTTTTATAAATCCCCTTTGATTTTCAAATATGATCTTTGGAACTATAATTGAAAGTTGATTAGCTAAAACCTTAATAATTATTTTGAATTGATAGTTAGTTATGGCAATAGGCCTATGGTTTAGACAATTTTTTTAGGATCAACCTTGTTTTATGGTTTTTGATTCCTCTAATGAGAAATCCTAGCAACACTCTCTCTAACACTTTTCTTTTAACATTCTCTTCATGATTGATTAGAATTTATTGAAAATCACCAATTTTTGTGAGATTCACTTCTTATTTAATGATTTTTTCATTTGATTTAAAAATAAGACCCACCAAAATTAATAATTTTTAATAAATTATAACCAATCATGGAAAAAATATTAAGAAAGTGTTAGAGAGATTGTCAATATCATTCATCTTCTAAAATTTCAACAAAGAACTTTTATCATGCAAAATTTTTCTATGATTTAGAGATGATCTCCCTAAAATCTCCTTGTGGATCATCCTTCTGAGTTTGTTGCCTATCATTTAAACCAAAGTTATCTCCTGGTTCCTCTTTGACCATATCACCCCATAAGTTGGAAACTAGCTGCATATCAATTTGAACTCTCAAGAATTTATCAGTATTCAAAACTGTATTGTGAGACACAATATCCAAGTATAACTGTATTTGTGTAACATAATCAAAATTGGCAATACCTTCATCACTAACAAAAGCAAGGCGGGGACAACCTTTTGCAGCTAGGCAAAGATGTTTTATAACCTCCAAGTCATTATCAACCACTTCATTAACATGAGTCTCTAGATTATGCTTAACAACTTGAATAGCAGGAGGATTTGACTTCTTACCAATAATGGTATTCAAATTATCTGAACAAGTATGATTTATAAATGAACTACGTATTTATAAAATAATTACTTTAAATTATTATTATTCGTGAAATATATTTTTGCGAAACTGATTTTCAAGGTGGCTTTGCATTTAATTCAGAATAATTTTAGTCTGGCACCCCTATGCTGCAGTTTTGAATCAAATCAAGACTTTTGCAAACAGATTTTTTTTACTCACTTTGAGAGAAGGTAACCAATGTGCAGAGCTCATCCCGTACTTCGTGGATTCAATGGCGAACTCTTGCCCCTCTCAGATTGCCTCCCTTTTATTAGCAAACGCAATTGGAGTTTCTTTTATTCGTAGATAGTTCTAGTTGTTGTTACTGGTTAATATCAAAATTATTAATATTATATATTAAATGGCATGTTACTTTTTAATATAAAAATATTGAAATCATTTTTTTATTATTAAAATTACATATTAAGTAACATTAATGTGAGAAATTTAATTCTTCATTAAAAAAGTTGTTACACATAAAATTACCAATGATGAAATGCTATTATAAAATTGAAGTTTCGTTTAACAGTTAGCGTATATTCAAGTCTCCTTAATATATGTAGGTTGGTCTGGATTCTTTACATATTATTACATGCAGTAAATTTAAAATTAACTAAAATTAATTTCACAAATTTAATTCAGACGAATTACCTCTTTGCTCAGTTTTATTATTTTCTACTTAATTATATTAATAGATTATATTTTACACATTAATTATATAGTTTGTTATTTTTTTTAGTGAATAATTATATAGTTTATTTTATACTTCATTGTTTATCAATTGCTGAAAATGCATTATATTTTAAAAAAGTATAACTTATTGCATACCTCTAAAAGTTTTAGACTTTATTAAAATTTCATTTATTTTTAATTCGTATACTTAAAAAAAAATACATTTTTACTCCTTTGCAATGATACAAAAGCACAAGATTTTTAATATTTTACAAAAACAAATAAATTAAACGCAAAGAGGGATTAATGTTTAAAGTCACCTTTTTGAAAATTAAAATATATTTAAATTTGTTTCCTAATTTTTCTCTAAAATTAGATAAATTTATTCCAAAAATACCATAATTATAATCAAAATGGTTAATGAAATGGCATAATAAGAAATGTAGTATTAACTCACAGTTTACTATGAACTCATTGAATTTACTTTTTCCTTTGCTGATTTAGAAACTAGTCATCTCTACCAGGCTGCACTGAAAAGTACATTAGAGCAGACAGTCTAGCTTGATTGTGTGTGCTTATTTATAGATAATGGCAGAGTGACAGATACATAACAGGTTTTCTGTAGCACCAAAAAAACTGAGTACATATAGACATGGAAAAAGAACAATCGACCAAAGAGGGCAGCGAACACTAAAGAATAAAGATTAACAAATCATTACAGTTGAGATCAATGCAGGTCAAGCTCTCAATCAATTCACTTTCTATAAAACATTGCTCAAATGCATAAAAAATGTCACATCCGCATCCAACTGTCTTGACAAGAACAACCCATCTAACTTTAAAAAGTGAAAACAATGTCAAATAAGCTTCTTTTCTGTTTCTTCTAAGTTGAGAGGTTTATTTAACTGCCACTGCTTTATATTGCAGCCAAGAGTTACAAGAACAAACTGAGAGAAGCACAGATTCATAATGATTGCTTCAAAAAGGAAAGGATACTTCTCAGGAGGATGCATGATCAAATAAACTATGTGAAGAACAAAATAGAAACACAAAATAAGGAGCATGGTTGTTGAGCCCAAATAATTATAAAAATAATTACTCTCTCTAGCTCTGGGTTGGCCAGGTGCATTGAGTATCAAGAAAAAGAGAGCAAGTAAAGCCAAATATGGAACAACCAAGTTGTCACGACATATCAGAGGAAACATGGAGAGCATGGCGAATTGCGTGGACCACCTAAAAACAAAAGGCTCTTCAACAGCCAGCAGGGTTGCGGGAAGAAGTGGCAACAAAATAGACTTTTCATGCACTGTAAAGGCAAAAGAACAGATGACTTCTCATATAAGATTTTTCTTAACAAAATTATTACAATTCTGGAATTTGGAAGAAAAGAAATACTACCAACCTTGAAAAGAAAACAAGTAAAACGACAAAGAACTATTCAGCAGTCCATAAAGGAATCCTCGATTGCTAGGAGACTTAATTTGTTGAACCATTGAAGGAAGACAGGTTATAACTGTTGCAGTGAAGCTGATAAGCTTCAGTGACTCTGTTGTAAACAATCTCTTCCACTTTATGAGAACTGAAGAGGCACACCAAAAGTTGGCCACATAATCCTCAAATATTCCCCTTTCAAATGGAGCAAGACGAGAAAGAACCTGTTACAAGTGCCACATGAAAATAAAAAGGGTTTCGTGAGGTTCAGAAAATAGTTTTAAGAAGGCATCTCTATTGTTTAATTTAATGTATCAATCAACGGCTAGGTTTAAACCTATTCTACTGCCAAGTCTACATTAATGTCCCTCACACTTTACACCATAGATGTTAATCCCATCATAGTGGAGCAGAGCAGCCGACCCCAAAGCTGGGATAACGAGATAGTAGATAGCAGGATGACCACTATTTTAATATATCTATATATATATATATATATTATGATATTTTATATTCTCTTTACTTATTATAACATAATTAATAATTCTTATTACTATATTAATTATATAAAATTATTACAATTTCATTTAAACACATTTTGTTTATATATATTTATATTATATTTGTCACTATTATATAATAAATAATGATGTATTAATATTTTTCAATTTTTCTTAAATATTACAAGGTATTTTATAGTTTTATTACTTTTATAATAGTATAATATGTATGATCAATTATAAAAACAGTAAAATAACCTCCTTATTTTAGGATTATTTTGGATGGGCTGAAGAGCGGTCCAATTTGGAATGCAAGCCCAAAAGCCACTCATTCAAAACAACAAAAATTCTAGTTTATTTTTCTCTCACATCAATCATCATTGTCTAAAAGATAAACACCTAATTTACCGTCTTCATGCAAAAAAAGTTCTGAAAGACTGAACCCCTAGTCTTTTTCTTTTTCCACCATGAACTCCTACCTTCTAATCTTCTTTTCCGAAAAAAAAAAAAAAAAATCTCTGCCTAGCTAACTCGAGAATGCCTAATCGAAAGTTGCAGGAGTGGGATTTCATATGGTCTTCTATGTTGCAAACGTAAAAATGACCCAAGAGCAGGATTAAGGTTGCTCCAGTTAGCCGATATCACGGCTGCTCCAACCACAACATTAAAACGCAACGCAACAAGTAGCTTCGTCACGGCCGCTACGGACACTATTGACAACTATCTTTAGACCTATTGCTTCCTTTCCAAACAACTGACTTCTAATACCTTTTTTGTGGCTTCAGATTCCAAAATATAGTTGCAAACTTCCACTTTGCCAAAATCATCTACAAATATCAAACTTGGCTAAGATTAATTTTGAATCTTGACATTCTCTAAACTGGAGAGCCTGTAATAGTGGAACTTTTTACAAAATATTAAAGCAACACAAAAGTTTTAATTTTGGAAGAAAGGTAAGACAAAGCAACGTAAGCATATTTAGCATTCAAGAATGATAGTGCGATTCTTTCACTAAATTGAATAATTTGTTGAAAAGAAATTACAGTTCTTAATCATGTTTACACATGTAGTCAGTAGTTGCAAGTTTTCCAATAAAGAATACAATGAGGGAAATGGAAAACATTATTCAGTTTACAAGCATGCTGCATAATGATATTTAAACTATCACTGCATCCACAAAAAGAGCAGGAGGATCTGGGATCCTCCTAACAGCAATGAAAAAGGAATGATAAAAAAAAAACCCTCAAATAAACCCACAAGGAAGCAAGAAAAAGTATCACATGATTCAAATTCCAAAGAAAATTCACATACAAAGAACAGTGGCTGAAAATTCTAGCATTTTGCTCCAACCAAATAAACCTCAAGCCCAAAAAGATAGTTCACCGCTAGAACACATTCAACTCATTTTCTCAAAATCATGATAATAAGAACTTAGAAGAAAATCTTGATGGGGTGACTAATCAAACGTTCATCAAACAACTGTATCATCAACTGTCCAGCAGACTCAACACAAAAGAGGATGATAACTTGATAAGCAGCTTCCAAAGTCCTAGAATACCTTAAACAACATTGGAGGCATAGCCAGATATGAGCAATGCATTTGATGATTAACTGTTGGGGTGTTGGGATTATAATCTAGAAATTTCATAAATCTGCTCCTTTGTTTGAAAGATTCAAACAAAGAAGCATCCCTTCTTATAGACATATACATAATTCATTCATGATCCAAAATGCAATGAAGCATCCTTTCTTATAGAAATATACAAGGCTCTTGTGTTACTTGTTCAATAATTAAGTCCAACTTTTTTACTACTTTTTGTACTCATGCAAATTGGACTGCATTATTAACTGAACCAAGATGATTATTAATTAGTATACTGACTACTTGGCAGACAGCACAAAGGATAAATACAATTACTAAATAATAAATATCTCAAGAATTTTGAATGTGAATCAGAAAACAAAATAATTATTTAGAATAATTTTTGGATACCACATGTGGCACACATGCCAAAACCATGTGGCATTATCAGAGATAAACACACTTAAAAGTCAAGATCATATGGTCCTAAAAGAAAGATTGGGGAACATGATCAGAATTCAGACAATCTACTTGATTGTGTCATTTGTCAATTGTGGCACAAACAAATTATCCAAATATCTATCATCACTACAAAGCTTTCTGACACTACAAAAACAAAATCAATTTATAGTAGCCTTCAAGATAAAACCCAATCATAATGCATCTAGTATAGCCCAACCCAAACTGGATTTCATGCAAGTGGGATGAATAACATAAGCGTAAGGCAGAAACGACATGTAAATTTTGACAACAAAATTGCACTATCCATTTCTGGACAATCAAATGAAGATTAAATAAAGGTTAAAATTCTAAAACCTCTATGTTCAAGGGAAGAACAACAGTAAAGGTAATATTAACAGCTTCCACATAAGAATAATATAAAACAAATGAGAAGTGAAGAATAAAAATGCACTTTGTAGAAGGCAATGACAGCATTGTTACCTCCAAAATGGATTGCATTGAATATAGATAAGGCCACCACACAGCTGCAAATGTTCCTAAAACCAACAACCCCAGTTTTGACACTCCAAGGATTGGATGTTTACGCCTCAGGCATTTTCCTAGGAGATGGCTGAAAAAGGCAGGTGCAAAATATGCACTCATCTGGAAAAATATTCATAAAATAGTTACCATTCCCCAAAGGAGAGTAAAGCAAAAAAAATGAGTGCATCCAATTATGACTTCAGATATAGTACATTATGTCCTTAGCATATGTCCTTAGCCTATCAACTGGCACAGCAACCTAATGCATTACTTTCATTTGTTATTTCTCTAGCAACTATATGGTTCTGTCAACTAAAGATCATATTCAACTACACAACCAAAACATATTGTCACTTATTCACTCCAATCCACTCAAGACAATAGAAAAGTCACAAAGTCATTAAATTGACCCTGTAAAATATTTGAAATTTTCATTTGATTCAATCTAGTGTATAGACAGTTAAGACTACAGGTTTTCTATAATGGCTTGAGTGATTCAAAACACTCAGCTCAAGACTTTGTATATATATTCAAATACTGATAAGGATTACAGCAGAGAGCAATGATGCAGACTGCATACTGCACACTGGCACACTACCAATACAGAAGAAAAGCCAGAAAAGAAAAACTACAACAGTTTACATAAGACAAAATACATTTAATATTTAATATAGACAAATAAGTATATTAGGAAAAGGAAAAACAATGTACAATATCCAACCAACTGACTTCCCAATTTAACACCAACACCACAAATAATACAAATAAATGAATGAAGCACCTAGCAGATAAAATTGTCTATAAGAGGAAAAACCTTACTACAACAAATTAACAATATAAGCACACATGCATAATTTGAATAATATCTCCTCTTGAGGAAGGTTGGGTAATAATATATAACTATATAGACCACATAAAAATAGCTCAAACTAATAAAACAAAAGAAAAATACACCTATGCAATGATAAAGGAGACCAACCTGTTTATGATTTAGAGCTAGACAATAAAGAACAGAAGCTGCAAGATCTTTCCCAGAGAGGATCGCAGCAACAGCTCCAATGGTAAAACCCAAGCTGATGCAGTTGTACTGAAATACAACAAAATGCAATTTTCAAAATTAAGGCACTACCAAACCTGTGACTGCAAAATATGTAAAGAACTAAAGACATTGAACAAGGACAACATATGAATTTTCTAGTGAAACCTGAAAATGACCATGATCAATTAAGATCAAACATGGGCTTAGCAATAGCACAGCAATGTGCCTTGCTAATTCACTTTTATAGCTCCTTGAAGGTTGATTGTAATAAACAATAATAAAGCACAGGACAGCTGGAAAGAATATCAGGGCATCAGATGATAACACTGTCCACCTCATGAGTAGTTTTCTGTAGAAGTAAGCAACAATTTAAATTAATAATAATAAAAAAATAAACATACTACTCAGCAACTAAATTGAAAGTAAACTGAAATTGTAACCTAAATTGAAAGTAAGAATTGTATCAATCAATAGGATTCTAAATGGATAAACTGTCATTTTGGTGCCCAAAAATGTACCCCAATTGTAACTCGTTGATTTAAATTACAGAAGTAGAGAACTTAAATTATTCAAGCTTGTTCTGAATTACTCCTTCTACTACCTCTACTAAGGAATAACCTATGTTGACATTTAATGCAAACCCTTATTATGCAGAATACTGAAGTGAACCTCCAATTCTGATTGGAAAATAGCACCAAAAGCACCTAAGGAACTAGATCTAAATTTTGTCCTTTAAGTAATTCAAACACTGAATCATAAACATGATTTAAATTGAGACTACATTCCAAGTGAGGTACATTTCCAAATTCCAAAGACCTAAATGCCATTTTACAGCATCTGTTAAATTAGGAATGAAAAATGGGTAAAATGCCCACCCAAGATAGGACTCGTGACCTCTGGAAGTGAAAAGAGCAACAGAGTCAGGGTGGAAGAATCTAAGAAAAAACCCATGAATGAAACTCTGGTATGCTGTCAGAGGCGGGTAGTCAAGTCCCCAATAGCTCAAGTCGTTGCTGGAACTGTTCCTATACCATTCCTTAATTGGAAGGTTAATGGTGATCTCCATCCAATGCCTCTGAGCCTCATAGTCCCCAAACTTTGGAGGGTTGCCAGCACCAGAGTAAGAGTGCAGCGACACAGCAACACGGACCAACAAAGCAAACAACCCAACGGTGATGAACACAGCTGCTGTTCCTTTCTGAACCAACCACCACCAGCAATCATCATCACTTGCAGACTCCTTCACCTTCTTTCCCTTCCCCATTTTAGAAAATTAGGTCAGTTCCATTCACAAGGTCAATTCCCTAAACGAAATGAAAATTCAAAAGAAACCAAAATCCATTAGCCATTATACATTGAATTTAATTACAATACACTCACTGTAAAGTGCCATCCAATCTCAAATTGTATTATATGGTAATTTTGTTGAATTTTATAATAAATACCTTAAAAATCATGCTTATGATGGTTTCTAATTGTTTCACAACTTGAGTGAACATTAAACTCTTATAGATTATTCAAATTATTCTTCTACCATCCAATCAGTAACTAATGCACACAAGCAAACATATACAAGTATGTAAAACTAAAAGATGAAGTTAGTAAGCAGATCATCAATTGCAGAAACCAAAAATTCAATACTAACATCACATGCTCATACATATTCAAAGCATTTGAATTGGTATAAGCACCCTTGAATCGGGAATAATAATAATAATTAAAAATGAAGCTAGAAACTAAACATGAAGCAAGACATATGCCGATGAAAAATCAGTAACAGTAAATAGGAACGAATCAAAAACCTTGCAGATTTTGTTCTGAGAGACGAAAAAGAACAGCCTTCATAATTTCCGACTCAGTAGCATTCGTAAGCGATTCATTTATTTATTTATTTTCTAATTTTTAAAAAGGAAAAAATTGAGAATTAATTTGAAAGTTGAGAAAGAATGAGTGACCAGAGATCGAGAAAGTTAGTTGAAGCGGCGTCTCTGTCGTAGCGTCACGGCTCAGAAACTTTAAGATGCAAAACGACGTCGAAAGAGTAGACATGAGAAACAATGATAAGACCTAACCTAATAATAAAGATAAAATATGATTTTAATTTTTCCTTTTATTTTAAATTTTCATAAAAATATTACATTAAAAAATGATTTTCGTCTTATTATTTTTATTATTTCGTAATTTGATTCTTTTATTTTAAAATAAAAATATTTTATATTTATTTAAAAAAAAAAGTGATTTTCGTCCGGCCATTCTAATCAATGGGTTGATGGTTATAAATTTAATGTTGATTCTTATAATATTTTTTATTAACTGAAATATATTTTAATTAAAAATAAAAAATAACACAGAGCATATGAATGATACAATCATTCTAACATCTCCACATAAGATGTTTTCTCAGCTTCATGCATTCATCAAAATGCTCAAAGATTAAACACTTGGCATCATTATAATAACATCTACGCACGACTAATGCAATCATTCTGACAGCTCCACATAAGAGCAATCAGGGTTGGTCCCAAGTCTAGAATAGAGGGCGATGTCTAACACTAACAGAGAGATTCAAAAAATAAAAAAGGTAAAGTATTAATTTTTTAATTGTTAATTTTTTTATTATATTTATAAATTTATATTAAATAAATTTTTATTTTGAATTATCAATATATAATGGACTTATAATAATATGTTGACTTAAAGTGTTTGTTTTATCAACAAGATAAAAAAAACATAAAATTAATACTCAAATTTTAAAGAAATATGTATACTATAAATTAAAATACCTTAACTTGGATAATGAAGTGTTCATGATTTCACCAACCTAACTCTCTCAATTGAAAATTTTTAACACTTATTTTCTCTGTTTGAGAGGTATGTTTCACACATCTTCTTTATAATTAGAAAAAAAATATTTCTTTAAATAATCTCAAATTATTCTCTATTTATTTTTACATATGTACGTATTTTATTTATTATCTATTTGTTTCAATTTAAATAATATTATATCATAATATAAATTGTTTATTATTAGTCTAAAATATAATTTATATATTTAAAATATTTATTTATTATAAGTTATAATTATAATTATATAAAAAATATATATTTATTTTGTGCAATATACAATCTAAAATATTAATTAAAACTAAAATTTAGCATATTAATAAAGAGCAAAAGTACATGTATGTTTAATATAAAACAATATTATATATGTAATGTTCAATTTTACTTATTTGATTTATTTGAAATTTTGACAATTTCAAAAATAATTTATTTTAATTAAGTTAATTTGGTAAGATGAAATTTAAAAACTTATATATAAGGAAATTACATTTCTTCATTTAACACTCCTTCACAAAATCAAACATCCATCATGTAATAGACAATCTATAATATAAAATATCAACTCCATATAATTTAGGGATAATATATATTGTACATATAATAGATTTCAAATATAAATTGTATTTTTCTAGTCTTTGTTAACTTATCAAAACATACGAGTACTTGAATAACTAGTGACTTCCTATACAGAGTCTAATATGAGCATTCGAAAAGGTATTCTTCTTCTGATGATTCTTCCCTTCCTTTATTATTATTTACTTCATTTAGGACTGAGCTTCTAGAAAGAGTTGGAATTAACGGGGGTTGGGCTCGTCTAGGAGTTGCTGGCAATGTTTGTATCAAGATGATAAGTATGTTTATGTGGGAGAATTACCCATGAGGTATGATATTGGTGGACATAAAGGCAAATCTCACATATCCAGTAAATGTGTCGTCTTCAAATAAGGGGTCGTGGGTCCATCTCTCCTTTACGGGAATGATCGTCAAGTGGAATAGAAGGTGAAATTCTTCCGTCATTAATATATGAAAGGTGGGGTTGTAGGAGTGAGTCATCTATTTTTAAACACACATACACACATATAAATAACTACTAACTATCGCATTCTCTAACCTCACTACGTCGTGCCTACTTAAGATTTCTAAACATTTATAGGACCCCTCGTTACCCCCAAAATTTTCTAACTTCGGGAGGACTTACATGAAACGTGTCATTAAAATCCTTGTTTACATTATGGGTGACGATTGGAAGTACATATCGTGTCCAGTACTTGGATTAAGATACTCTCAATCGAACACGGTAATGCTCCACTTTGTCGAGAACGCCAAGCCAGTTTCGTGACACCCTCTATCATAGAGCCGCTCACAACTTAGCACTTTCTCTATCCCCAAGGACTCAACTAAGCCTGTGTACATTCCTTAGATACCTTCTATAGTCAACCAATGTAGTTCTCCAATCTTAAATCTCACACACATATATTTATGTGACAATAGCCTCCATCATTCTTGATGACTGATTTTCTTGGTACTTATTGTCACTTTAGAGGTAGCATTTCCTTAATCAGTTTATTTCATGTCAATGACCCATTGTCATTGGGTAGAATCAAGGATTTATTTTTATTCCTACCTCTATCCAAAGTGTTGATTGTAGTATCATTCAATATTTTATAGCTTTCACAAATCCCATCTCATCCATTATCCTAGAGTTCTTTGTCCAAGTTTTTTCTCCTATAAACAGTTACTTAGAGCTGCATTCTATAATTTTGATATTGTTAGTAGAGGCAAGCAATAAATATTGATAGTTTTAAATATTAATTCTACCATAAACAATAATAGTTAATAGTGGCAAAAGTGAGACTAAATTCTCATGTCTTACTAATTTCATACATTAAAAGACATTTTTGATGATGTAGTAAAAGGAAAGGGAAATAATTTGGTATAAACATAAATAAAAATTCATTTATTAAATTATATTTTATTTTTTTCTCTTTTTCTATATTTTCTCGCTCTACATTCTCTTTGTCTTTCTACTTTCTCTCTCTTTTTCTATATTTTCTCTCTTTCTTCCTTTACTTTCTCTCTTTTTCTTTCTCTTTCTTCATTTCTCGTTCTCTCTCTCCATTTCCTCTTTTTCCCACTCTCCTTCTTCTTTCTTTCTCTCTCTCTTCTCTTTCTTTCTTTTTCTTTCTTCTTTTTCTCTTATTCTTCTTTCTCTCTCTCTTTCTTTCTCTCCATCCCTTTCTGCCTACTCTCCTTCTCTCTCTTTCTCTCCTTCACTTTCTCCCTCTTTTTTCTCTCTCTCTTTCTCTCCCTCATCTTTCTCTCTTTTTCCTCTCTCTCTCCCTCTCTCTCCCTACCAAATTTCTCCATCTTCTCTACCTGACTTTCTTTGTTTCTTTCTCCACCATCCTTCCCCCATTCCTTTCTTGTTATTCACCCTTCAATCTTTCCTCCCTTTTTTTCTCCTTTTCTATTCCTAAACTTTTTACTTATTCTGATATGTTATAATAGTTAACAGGCATATTCCCCACAAGATTCAATTCAACTATCATCAAATTTAAGTACTGATTTCTAATTTCAATTTACAATAACATTTTTAACATCATTACCTCACTCTGGTTGAATTCTAATGAACAGAAATAATCTTCTAATATGAAATCGCACAAAACAAAATGACAAAGCTTAGTAGAGAAGAAGAAATCCAAATTCCATTGTTTAAGTTAAATTTGCATCAATTTGGATTGTTAAAACACAATTAAGGCAATCAAAAAGCTTTTAACAGAGGTAAGACAAAGAAAAAAAGACTTCTCTTACCTGAATTTTAAGGTTCCAACGAAGTTTTTAAATTTTCTAGTGAGCTTCTAGCGTTCCTGCAAATTTCTAATTCTTCCTCCCTTTTCTCCAAATTAATCGAATTGTAATGGAGTTGGAATTGAAACGAAACTGTATGTGGAGAAAAATAAGGAAAAGAGATTCAAATTCGTGGAGAATTACTAGAATAACTTCTCTATTTTTTGTGTCTTCTTCCTCCACAAGCTCCTTCAATTTTATAGCATTTCCTCATTCCATTTTTTGTCTATTCTATTCGTAGCGTATGGGCATAGGTCGATGAGGGCAGGCATAACTCCTATCTAGGTTGAGCGGGCAGTTGCAAGTGAGGCAGCTCAAGGAAAAAAAAGCTCACTTAGCAGCTTCAATGGCCATGAAGGAAAAGCATATGTGCATTTTTTTTTTATTTGCCAACGATGGGCCTAGCGGTCTCAATGAGATCCACACTCTCTTCACAATTCCTTCTTGCTCTTGAACGCGAGTTTGAATCTATCCCCACCCTTTTCTTCTCTTTTTGCTTTTTATTTTTTCTCGTTTATTTCAGTGTATAGCATATATATTATTTTGCGTGTTATGTATCACCCAAGATGGGTAGCCTAGGTGATAGCGTATTTTGCTACCATCTATTGGGACCTATGTTCGAGCCAGTTGCCTTTTTTTTTTTTTTTGGATTTTCTCTTTTTCAATTTTTTTATTTTCTTTTTATTGTAAAAATTAATATTTTTTAGTTTCTAATTATTCTAAAAATCCTATAAATTCATTTATACTTTTCTTTTTCCATTCCTATATTTTTCAATTACTAATATATTTATAAGTTTTATAATTT
>JAMLFT010001775.1:0-28814 GCA_026544285.1 Pachyrhizus erosus
TTTATTTAATTAGTTTTTATCTAATTAATTAATGTGTGACAGTCTTTTTTTTTTTTTTTTCAATACTTAAAAGAGATAAAATGAATTTATCTTATTATTCTATAATATTTATTGTAAAGTAACTACGGTATTTTGTTAAAAAAAATAATTAATGTAAAAGACAATTTGAAATTTTTTATAAAAAGGGACATATATTTTAAAAAAGTTTTATATTTAAGTAGTAATTCAAATTTATTTTATTTAAATATAATGCAATTACTTAATTTTGTTATAAATTAAAAATTGTTGGTTAACATTCATTTTGATCAATTATTTTTTTTTTCTATTCAACTTGGTACTTTATCTTTTATAAAATTCACTTTGTTCTTTTATCTTTTTGAAATTGACTTAAATGGTCATTTTTGTCATATTGGCAACAAAAAACTAGAGTCGTCAAAATGGGTAAGGACCTTTGGGTCAACCCAGTCCACTACAAGGTTGGTTAAGTTAGGTAGAAAAAATTTATGATTTCCAGTTATAAAAAAAAATTAACTTGACTCACTTTTGGCTTGGCCTACTCGGGCAACACTCGTGATGAGTTGAGTTGGCCCACAGGTTGAGGTATCACCTACTAGTTTCATGTGTTGTCCACTTTCAAAAACACTTTTAAGTCTTGATTCTTGTTTATTTTTTTTGTTTTAAAATTATTGTGTTGTAAAACTCTTTTTATACTATTTTGTAATTTTGTTTTAGACTATTTACTTTTTAAAGTTATGTTTGTAAAAAATGTTGAAATATATTTTTTAATTAAATTTTTAATTTTTATTCAAAGTGGGCTAACCCACTTAATCTACCAACCCATGATGGGTCGAGTTGGGTTAATTTTTTATGGCTTACCAAAAAGTGAGTCAGGTTGTGTTGATACACTTAATGGTCAACCCGTGATAAGCTAGGTCGGGCCGAGCTAGACCATCCACTTTGACAACACTACAAAAAATATTAATCTAGTATAACATGGTTGTTGACTTTACATATTGACATCTAATGTGTAATTTTCTTTCCAAGTTGTTATGTTTTTTAAATGTAATCATTGGAGAGGTGCAACTTATCATTATTATTAGTTGGGTTAAAAAGGGGTGTTTCTTCCCTAAATTGAAAAATTAAGGTTATTGGGTTTTGGTGGTTCTTTTCCAAATTTGTAAATTAGGGCTCTAATATTCTTCTAACGACCATAGATTATAGTGTGTCTACCTACAACTGTAAGATGAGTTCTTTGAGGGACATGGGTTTGGAAGCTACGTCCTTAAGGGTGTAAGCAATTGAACTCCTCTTTGTCATTATAGAGATTTTATAGTTTTGGAAATTGTTAGAACATCAATCATTTAGGGAGGAGGTTTTGGGAATACAAATATTTTATGGTAAGTTGTTTGAATTTTGAAACTTTTTGTTAAATTTTTTTGATAAATCTTTGTTGACTAATGCATCATTTTTCATGTTAGAAAAAAGATGAAGAGAACAAATGCAATTTTTTTAGTATTTTGTAAAGAAACTAATGAATTTGCAAAATTCATTGAGCAATAACATAAAATGGTTGAAATGGATGTGTATTTTTTGAATTACTAAATTGGATGTATTTTAATAGTTGAATAATTATTTTGGACTCATTTAAAAAATTGATGGACCAATTCGAACTTAATTACTTTCATTAAAGACTAATATGAATCATTAACAAAAATATGAAAAAAGAGATAGTAAAATATTAAAATAAAATTTTTAAAAAATAAAGTATCAAATTAATAAAAAGATAAAAATGAATTTTAATAAAAATTGTTGTAGACTAAGACCCCAACTACATAAATTGGACGTAAGTAGGTGCCTGTTTTTTTTTAAGTTACTTAAGTAGCTACTTGGTTAGTTAAGCAATGTCGTATACTAGCTACCTATCCGTGTAATGCACAGGATCATTAACATTTGGCAACAATTTGTTTTTCACTCTATCAATACATATAAATAATAATTATTTTTTATTAATTAAAATAAATATGTTATTTTTCATTTCATTTGTTTTTATCTTTAAAATACAATTTATTGTTTTTATATTGATTGCTAATTATATTTTAGAGACTATGATTGAAAATAACTCTAAGTAATTGAGTATGACAAATATTATAATCTTCATTATTAGATTGACACTGTAGTGTGGCATATGAACTTCCCCACATTTCATAATATGACATGGATAAATATCATATGTATAAAATTGGATGCTGCTAGCATAATTCTCATGCTTTGATAAATTGAATACTGCTATCATTCGGTGCTCGGTCCAAAAACTTGACTTAATAGTCGTTTTTTAATTTTAGTTTCTTAATTTTTATTATTTCCTTTTAATTTGAAAAAAATATAGTTTTTTTTAGAAATTCCGTCTACTTTTTTAATTTTTGTTATAATTTTAAAAAACTATATAAAATTAACTATAAATTAATTTTAATTCTCAACATCGTTAAAAAAATTGAAACCATAAACTAATTACAAATAATATGATTAAAAGTTATATTTTTTATAACTATATAATTAACTGAACATATATTAAATAATTCGTTTTACTAATGTTGTTCAATACCAACTAATGTAACAATGTATCTACACACACGGTAAATTTACCAAAGAAACAAAAAACAAAGGACGAAAACATTGAAATAGAAATGATCGAAATAAAGAAAAAAAAAAGCACATAATGTGTCATAAACTTGTAATATTAATAAAAAAAAAGTTGTTAAATATGACTTTAGTACTCTACTTATTAACTCATATTGATTTTAGTTTTTTAAAAAATAATTTTATTGTATTTAATTTTTAAAATTTTCTTTTTAAACCCTTTATTTAATCTTGTTAATTTTTTCAATTAAAAATTTATAATAGTAGCTATTCTAATGTTAATATTTTTATTTACAACATTAGTATTCAATGTGTCATGCAAAAATAAAAAATTCATATTAAACTCTATTATTTCTAAACAAGAATATACAATTAAACTCATATATTACTTGTACTATTAATGGAACTTAATTATGAGAATAAACATTAGTACATTAAAAGTAATAGTTTGAGTTTTAGTTACATTATCTATAACTAGTGGAAGTATTTTGTTATAAAAAAAATATTAATGAAATTAAATAAAAAACTTAAAAGGAAAATTTTTGAAAATTATAGGGACCAAATATAATGAAATTATCTTTAAAAAATTAAAATCAATATGCGTTAATATTTAGAAAACCAAAATCATATTTAACCCAAAAAATAAAGAAAATAGAGTATTAACCACTTAATCCATAATATGTTTAAAAATAATAATAAAAAGTCTAAGTAGGTTTTCATTAACCAAACATCAACTATCTTGCTTGGATCATCCCTTTCATTGCACAACACTAAGACATATAACATTGTCTTTTTTTTTTCAAACCTTATTCCTAACAAAATTAAGCCATCCACTAGTGAGGGTGAATTCTATAGTAGACCTTCAAGGCATATTATCTATGGTAGATTATTAGATTTTGTCGAGTATCATGGATTGTTTTCAGTATTTTTCTTATTTATTTATTTTTATAAAAGTTACTTACTTTATTGTCTTTAATGAAATAATTTGAAAAGCTAAAACCTAAAATAGCAATTGTCATTATTTTACCTTTAGATATCTCGAGTTTGTTTTTGTGAGTTTCGCTACACATCATTGTCAAAAATCACACTTATTTTTTCTCCTATTTGTTCTTCTTTCCTTTTAGCTTTCGCTCCTTACCTTTTTTTTTCACTTCCATCTATTTTGAAAGTTATTATCAAAGTAAGACCTTTTTTTTAAAGAAGATAAAACCCTAAATAGTACGAGCAACATGTACAAGTTAGGAAAGAAATAACAAGAACAATAACACGACAAAGGAGATTTGGTTGTCATGGATGTGGGGTTGGATCTTGGTATTAGTGCGTATGAAAGAGATCTTGGTGTCATTACTCATGAAGGAGTTTTGGTTGTTGGGGGTGTAAGGTTGGATCTTGGTGTCGCCACTAATGAAGGAGATCTATTGGAATCTAAGAGATGGACGATGTTCGGTCTCTCAAATATGTCATAATTTTGATGATAACAAAGATATTATAATTCCATATACTAATGAATTTTCAAGATGACTTAAGCTTCTAAAGCACATAAAAGTATATTCCTAACCTTATATGTGAAATTTGTTTTAATTAAACAAGCATCCAAAGTGCTAGTAAGAACATACATCCAAAGATTTTTACAATAAAATATTAAGCATCCAACACACTCTAAGTTGAACCTTTTGTTTGACATATTTTATGAAAAGAAAGCTTTAAGTGTCCAACTCTATGTTTCTATTGTCTAGGACATTTAATGAAAACATTGAGCTTATTTTTACTTAGCCTTAATGTTTTCATTCATTATGATTAATCACGAAAGTTGAAACTTTCATGTTTCAATTGTCTAAGATCTCTATGTTTATATTCCTTGAATGTGTTCATTCCAATTGTTTTTTCATATGTTCAAGCTAACATTTCAATTTCAAACATTTAATGAAAAGAGAAAAGCTCTATAGGATAAGTAGAACCTTTGATCAAAAGTATCCTTGAGTTTGGAGCTTACTCAAAGAAAATGATCGAAGTAAGAATTGAAGCAAAAACAAGGTGACTTCAAAAGTAGTGTCAACGAGTTTTAGGAAAGATAGGATAAACACATTTTCTCTCTCTTTTGATGAAGCTATCATTTCAAGGAAGAAAGGTGACTGAAGTTTTCATGCATAAATGAAACATCAACCAAGAAAATTTTTTAAAAACATTATCTCACAGCAAACATTTATGCATGAAGTCTATAAAAGGATGAAGTTGTGAAGAATAAAGAAGGTTTTAATGAAGCAAAAATGAGCATACAAATAAGCTATCTTTCTAGCAAAAACCTTTTATACAAACTCTTATTGAGCTTGTAAAAAGCTTTCTATCCTAATTTTTTGTATATCCTTAGCCTTACTAAGTTATTTTAAAGTTATGCTTAATTTTTATATCTTCATAATCGCGAGTTGGTTTATTTTATATATTTATAAAGGTTATGAAAATCAATAGTGACTTAATGAACAAAGATAAATAATTTATTTAAGTAATCATGCATTATAGATACTCTTAGAAGTGAATTGAAAGTAAATTTTAAAAATAAAAAACAGTAAAATATTCAATATATAAGATTAATCATAACCTTAACAATGCATTAAGAAACAAAATTTTAATAAAATAACAAATATTATGGTGAAAAAAATACTTTACTTTAGTTTTATTAGAAATTTTTTACTTATATTTATTTACTTGACAATAGCAATATTAAAAAATAAATAAAAAATGAGTTCTTTAAAATGAATTTATAATTTTGTTAATATTTTTAAAAATACTTTAATAAACTAAGAATTTACACTTCATTTAAAGATTATATCCATTAAAAAATTATATAGTGCAATCAACACCGTCAATTAATCTATTTTTTAAATGATGTCTTTAATAAATAATTACTTTAAATAAAGATAAAAAATATAAACATATATTTAAAAAATGATATTAAAAATAATTTATTCAAGATTATATTTGTAAATGTATGTTATATTTATTTGAGTATATTTAGCTTAATAAATTAATTTTAAAAAATATCATGAATAGTTTATATAACCAGTATTGTAATAAAATAATTTTAATCTTTATAATTTTATTTTTATATAAAATTAGCCCATTGATAAAATTTGATTTTTTTATTTATAAGAAATATGACATAAAAATTTATTTTTAATAAAATAATATTAGTTTGATATATTTAAATGAATAATGATTACGTTAGACTTAATATAACTATTTAGATTTGAGAAAGAAAAGATAAAACTTGAGAAGAGTGTTAGAAAGAAAATTACTTAGGCAAGAAAACTAATAAATTACTAGAAAACATTAATTTTTTATGAGTTTTTTTGATTTAGCATGTAAGTTAAAGTAAATAATATGGTTTCTGTAAATTTAATTGATAATTTATTTGAGTGATATTCTTTTTTTATTTCTTTATTATTATTCAATAGAAATACAAATGTAAATAATAAAATATAATTGTAGATATTTATAATTCATATCTATATTTAAGTGATATTAATATATGTATGTTTATTATTTTACTTTGTATTTATGCATATTTATAAAATTAATAATGTATAAAAATATTTTTTTACATTTAAAACAGTATAAAGCATTAATTTATAAACTATTTAAATATTGTTAAAATTTATGTCTACTGATAGAAAAGTCTGCAGAGTTAAAAAATCATAGAAAAAAAATACGAAAATTATAATATTGTAAAGTATTTGATGTTTATATATTTAAATCTCACACAGGATATATTATTAGACAAAAATATAGAAATGTATCAATTGTTATTAGCTAAAATAAAATAATAGTAACAAAGTTATTTTTTAATCATCGTCTTTTTTTATTTATTATTAATTTTATATTATAATCTATAAATTTAAATATTCATATATATATTTTATTTTTTTAATTAATGTTATTCACTTCTCTTTTTCTATTTTTTTAAAAAAAGAAACATGAATTTTTTAAAGGAAAGTAAATAATTAAAAAATTAAGTTTTTTTATTAATTTTTAATTCTAAAATTATATATATAGATAAGTTATATACAAATGAGAATATATTAATAAAATCAGTATTTTTTAAGATATATATTTATTTAAATTTAAATGCTATGAGACATTTATAAACACAAAATTATTTGAATATATCAATGTTCATCACTCTACATATATAATAATAGTTTAATTGTCATATACTAATGTTGTAACTTAGTTTTACATTATCAATAAATTAAAAATCATCTTTGAAATAACTTTTAAGATAATTATTATTAAAGTTAACAAACTTATCATATTTAGTGAGTTATGATTTTATAATAACTAAAATTGTTTTACATTGTTAGTGTATAACCTATTTTCTCATATATTAATATTAAAATACTTACAAATTTATTTTTCTATAATTAATGATAATTATTTATTTCTTTATAACAGAAAAAATAATAATTATAAAATATAATTTAAAATAATTTTTATATTAATAATCTTATTAAAAGTATGTATATATATAAGTTAGATAAAAAATATAATATATCTATAGGGACAATTTTTTTAAAAATATACATATATTTAAGTTAAAATGATATGTCTACAAATATAAAACTATAAAAATACATATCAAGATTCATAAATATTTTATATGTTTGAAAATATTAGTATACATATGTATATTTATTTTTATAAAATACAAAATTATTGATAAATATATTATAAACAATAATAGTAATAATATTTTTTATAGTAGTATAATTTATTTTCTAATGTGACTAAATAAAATTCTTCCTTTGATTTAATTTTATTACATATATATGTATATAATGTTTATTTAATTTCATTAATCTATTTTTTGTGTTTTAAGTATTTATTTTATGCAGACATTTTTATTTTCATAGTTATAAAATTTTCAAGGTTCTTTCATTGTTTTAAAAATTTTGTCTTCAAAGTTGACGAACCTTGATAGAAATGGGGATGTAATTCTCTCCTTGTGTCCTCAAAATTAAATTAGCATAAGGCAAGCTAAGACAATAGTCCTTCTTGTATTCTCTCATATTAATTCATCTTTCTCATGACTCAATCATATATTGCTTTTATGAGAAAGTATTCTTTTGATCAAATTTTCTGTGAAAAAACATGACTCTTATTAGTGAATTGCTTCTAACTTAATATCCTTTTTGACATAGGTTATAGGTAAGATTTTGTTCCTGATGGACATATACTAAGTTCAACCATAGGAACTTATCCTCAAGTTAAAGGCTTGTTAACATAGGCCAAATTTGGAGAAATCTACTAAAGCACTCAATAAGTAAGATAGCTAATTCTAAGACAAGGCTTCTAATAATTCATGACTTAAAACTTAAAGCTATTCCATCATATATAACTTATGGACAAGTGCTCAGGTAAGTCCTAGGTTAAGAATAGGTCATCTTCCTATAGTTTCCTTCTATTTCACATTCCTTTAAGAAGTGGTTTTTGCTAAGTATCTTAAAGTGTACTTATTAAACTCATCTAAATCCATCTAGATGGGTCACATTGAATACTTGTTACTTTGTTTTGGACGATGACCATAATTCTCATCGTAGTGGGATGCCTAACATCCATAATACATGTTTTATATAGAACTTCCTATGCCTAAACATCAAGACACTCTAACATTTCTTCTTATCCCTTTTTTTCCCTACTCGACCTCAATCTACAAACTCAGATTTTTGAACCTCTTTCTTAATTGACTCGAGGATACAAACTCATAACCTCATAATAAGGACAACAAGGACAAGTAAGGAGACTTATAACACATTTCAAGAAATTTAGTATTAGGAGGGAAAATCACCTTGACTAAGTCTTGAGTATGCACCCTCACAACTCTATCAAGATTCATTTATTCCTTGAAATATCCATTATGCTCAAAGGCAAGAATGATCAAAGAACAAATTATCCATGTTGATTAAACAACTCATATAGGAATTGGAGACAACTTATCCCAATCTACAATAACTACTCAAAATAAGTCCAATAAATTTGTTTTTAATGATAGAATGACAAAAGGAAGTTCGTATCTCTACATGGTTTGCAACAAAACAATGTTGATAAGGTATTTATTCATGCAAAATCACATGTAAGGGATAGATAATTAAAATAGGAGTATATGTAATGAATTAGTTGATAAAAACTATACGAAACAGTAAAATTTGTACTAACACAAACAACACAAAAACCAAGATGAAGCTAGATCTAACTTAGTTAGACTAAATATGGGCCCAATTAAAAATCAATTAGAGACATGGAGAGAGAGAAAAAGTTCTAAAAATTAGGAATGTATTAGGGTAGGGTTTTGTGTTTTTAAGTGAAGGAGTAAGACAAAAAAAATCATTTATAGCCACCAAAAGTAATATACCACTTTTCTCTCTCTAAGAGCTCTCTTCTTCTTCTTTATTTATGAAATTTCATTCCTAAGTCCTAGAACATCTAACCATTGGATTAAAGCAAACTTCAAGTATAATATAGAGGAAACAACAAGTTTTTCATCAACACTCATCATCAAGTATTTTGAAGCTAGGAGAAAGGGGTATGTGGGGTTCTTACCTCAAAATTGTGTGATGACCATGTTCATTATTTTACTATGTATTTGACTATATTTGTATGAATTTTCATATTGATTTAGTAAAAGTAATATAAGAGCAAAAATGGGTAATTATTACTATTTTTTATTTTTTTATAATATGTGTAAGATCCTGAAGGCTTTAGGATCTCTAGGTTTATGTGTATTTTTTTTTTGCATTTATTTTAGATCTTTTATTATTTTTAATTTGATTTTCTTTTAAAGATGTTCAACTTATCTATGACCTTAGAAAATTTCTAGAAACTTATTTTGATGGAGTGTTGGAAAACTGAAAGTATGGTAATGATCCTTAGGGTATGGGAATGCTTTTTGAATTATCTTGTATTTAATTATAGAGATTTTCTATTTTTAACATTTTTCTTGTTAAATTTATATTTTTATGATGCTCTTTATATCTACTGGTAATTTATTTAGGATTTTTGGAACCTATTTACTATTTATTTAGACTTGAAAAAATTCATAGGAGGCTTTGAGACATGTAGAATGACCTCTGTAAAAACTTTGAACTATTGTACTTGAGTAAGTCATTTTAATATTGTTGAGAACTCAGAAAATAGTGAGTGAATGGGAAGCAAGTGAAAATAATTAGGAAACTATAGTAAATTTTAAAAATAAATTATGAGTAGTTATTGTTGTGGATAATATGTAATGAAAAACTAGACTACTCAATTTCATGATCAATTGATATAATTTGTTATTTTTCATAATTAATGGACTTTTAATGTTATGTAAATTAGTTTATTTAATGATGAAGTGATATGTTAATTATTATTGATTATGAATTGATTAGTGAAAAATTGTGATGGTCAAATCTTATTAGGGAGAAGTTAATTTACATTATAATAAGATCTAATTGTTGACTATTGACTTTTGAATTTCTTCATTTTTGGACCTTGGACACCAAGAAGGGAAACCCTACGGGCAATGTGTATTGTGTACTCATATATGATGTGTGAAGTTGAATAATTTTGAGCCGCGAGGTAAATGGACCCTTGGAAAGGGAGTGCGTTTAGTAAAATGGGGTAACCTCAAGTAAATGATTTTTTTACAACAAAAGTAGTGAATTAACAGGAAAACATATAGTGCAAATATAATAATGGGACGAAACAATAATAATAATAGGAATTAGAGTTTATGCGTAAGATAATTGTGAACGTGACAGAAGAAAAATAGTACGTGTGCAATGAATGCACATGAATACGACTTGAATGAAATTCATAAAAATGAGAATAGTGAAGAAATTCATAAGACTTTTAAAAATGATAAATTATGAATGATATCCATAATGAGGGCAATGAAAATTAATATGGATTGTGATGTTTTAAATTATTAAATTTGTGAGGATGTACAGAAGAAGAATAATGTTTTTCTAGTGGGTTGTATGTAAGTAATGAAGTAATGGTGTTCAAGATGAATGAGATGTAAGAAAAATATAATAGCCCTTCAAGGTGAGGTGTCATTTGGGAAAACGATACGTGTGGCGACGCTTCTTAATGTATCATTGACAATGAGACCATCATTATAATTGACATCAAATGATAAACCATCGAGGGTGGAAATGAGGTATATCCTCTGTTGTATGGTTACAAATATATGTGTGTAGATGGTAGTCATTGTGTACCAAGAGCATGAAAGGTCACACAAACTCGTATTTAATAAAACTAAATAGGGGATTTTGAGTTGAGGAGATAGTCTTCAAAGCCTATGGAGATGGCAAGACTGATTGGTACTTGATGGATTATTCAGTTGCAGGTTGACAAACCATGGGGATATGAAGTCAAGTTGCGAATAGTTTAACATGAGCTGACTTGACAATCTTTACAAAAAACTTAGACAATTTCAATTGATGAGACCCCTACCTGAGTACCAAGGAGGACAAACATCCGATAAGTCATCAGTAAGTTTACTAAGTTCTAGAAGTTATAATGACATGGATCCATGTGAGATAAAGTAGGAACTAACCAACTAATTTGGGATGTGTGATGTTCAAAACAAAGTTATGAAGGAGGATGTTGTTTATTTTTTGTGTTGTGTTTATTTGTGTGAGAAGGAAGATTGACCCATGCATTTTCTTTATTTTATTAGTTTGAGAGTAGTGTTTGAATACGACAGATGATGATGAAATGAAGGATTGATTGCTTAATGTGCTAACAAAGAGGAAATAAAAGGTTTGAGAAAAGAGATTCTCTGAAGGTGATTACCAATTTTCTGGTGAAAATATGAGCATTAGGTTTCATTAGGTCATTGCTTTGAATTCTAGTCTTTTATTGTCTAAAAGATGGTAGATTAGGTTTTTATTCTATTTTATATTATTCTATTAAGAGGTGACTATTATGTATTACATTTTGAATTTTAGAATGATAATATGTATTGTATGAATAAATTATAATGATTTAATTATGGAAATGAGGATGTTTAAGTGAGCCTTTAATATATTTTAAAGATGTTATTGAAAAAATAAATATTTTATTTGATTCATTTCTTTAAGAACAATGTTTTCTTAATATTTGTTTCTAGGTATAAACTAAACTCTTTCATGACTAGAGATTTATCAATATATGAAAATTTTCATGATACATGATTTGTTTAGATTAAATGTAATCTTAGATGTTCTTAAACTAATGACGAGTTAACAATGATAAGTAATATTTTTTCCTTTTCAAGTTATGTGCTTTTATATTAAAGCTAAAAAGGTGATAATCAATTCTTTATATAGTTGAGATTTGTTTTCAATTGTCAAAGTTTTCAAATTATTTCACCAATTTTTAAAATAGTAAGAAAATTCATTATAGTAATTCAAGTTGCTAAAAAATAAGCTCTAATGGTTTGAAACTAAATATAATGTTTATATTTTATTCTCTACACAAATAAAATCATGATTGATGCAGTAAAAGATAACTTAGAAACACTGCATAGGAAGTTTAATTAGAATTTAGTGAAATTCAAGAATTTTATGAAATTCTAATTGAATAAATTTTTAAATATTCATAGAGTTATAAAATGGATACGATACTATTTTTTAATGTTTCTAAAAATATTGGATGATCTTTGAATACAATTTTAAGTTTTCAACTCTTCTCTTGAAATTTGTGCTTCAATTGTAGTAAAAAATACTTATAGGATTTCATTATCAACCCAAACACATATAAAAGCCATTAAACAACATATGAGGTGAATCATAATTAAATGTAATTAATTATAATTAAATTGTTTTGTCATCTCACTATCTATTAATTATCATAGTGTATTTTTAAGTTGTCAAATGACTTACAAATTGTACTTTTATAAATTTTCTCTATAAAATTTACACAAAAACAAGTGCATATTTTTTTACATATTTATTAAAATGGAATTAAATTTAATTTCTCTTTTAAATTTTTGAATCACTTAATTATAGATTAATAAAGAAACAAGTCTTATAAAATGGAAAAAGTACTTATTTAATAGCTAATTTGTTTAATAAACAATAGAAAGAAAATATAATTGAATATCTTAACTTTAAAACAAATACAATAACAATAAAAAATATTTAAATATTAATTTGGTCTCTAAACAAATAGTTTTTAAGTTTTGGTCCTTTAAAATTATTTTTTTAATTTTAGTTCTTTAATTTTTATTTTTATTTGATTTTAGTCTTTGTTTTCAAATAATTTTTTTATTTTAATCCTATTATTCTTTAAATGATGTCATAAGAACAATTTTAACAGTTCAATAACTTATTATATCAAAGAATCTGACAAAATGATCATATGTAATTTTTTTGTCAAACTATATTTTAAATCTCTCATTAATTAGTTTAATGTCATTAATTGTTTTAGACAAATAAGAATTTAAAAACATAGTTTACTAAAAAATTACATGTGATTGTCCTATAAGACACCTTGATGAGATAATAAGACATTAAACTGTCAAAGTCACCATTATTAGATTATTTAATGTTGTTACTTAACAGCAGATACTAAAATAAAAAGTTTCTCAAAAATAAAAAAAATGTTATTTTTTAGGAATCAAATTGATATTTAAACCTAAAAAAATTAATAATAACAATTATATGATCATCTTTATAAAAGTTTCCTTAATCTTCCATAAATAAAGATGGTACTTTTTGAAGCACTTCAATTATAATTGTTATTAATCTTAATGTTTTTAGATTTATCACAATATGTTACCATCTTTAGCTCGTTTTGGCTCGCCTAGGAGTTGGGAGGCATGTGTAATACCTAGAATTGAATGTAACCAACCAAGACTTATATTCAACTGGTTAGCAAGCATTTGTAGTTAAACAAGGAAAGCAGGAAGCAAATTTGAAGATTGTCCTAATCCCAACCAATCACATTTATGACACTTATATAAGGAAACTTGGTGAGATTACATATAACTTTTATTTATACCCATACTAGAAACATTTGAGAGGTATGTTTTCCCTAATTCTTGCTTGGTGGTACCTACAATGACGCTCACTCAAACTCGATTCAAAGGACATGGTCTTCAGCTTCTTTCAGCTCACCTCAAAGTTGGGAGGCATGTGTACTACAAGGAATCAAATACGACAAATCGAGACTTATATTCGGTTGGTCAGCAAGCATTCACAATTAAATAAGAAACGGAGGAAAAAAATTTGAAGATTGTTTTAATCCTAGCCAATCACATTTATGACACTTATATAAGGAAACCTGGTGAGATTGTATAAAACTTTTATTTATACCCATACTGGAAACATTTGGGAAGTACGTTTTCCATAATTCTTGCTTGGTGGTAACTACAAAGATGCTCACTTAGACTTGATTCGAAGGACATGATATTTAGCTCCTTTCAGCTCACCTTGGAGCTGGGAGGCATGTGTACTAACGATAATTGAATACGATTGATCAAGACTTATATTCGATTAGTTGGCAAGCATTTATAGTTAAATATGGAAAGGAGGAAAAAAGTTTGAAGATTGTCTTAATCCCAACCAATCATATTTATGACACTTATATTAGGAAGCTTGGTAAGATTGTATATAAGTTTTATTTATACCCATACTAGAAACATTTTGGAGGTACATTTCCCTAATTCTTGCTTGGTGGTACCTACAAAGACGCTCACTCAGACTCAACTCGAAGGACACAATCTTTAGCTCCTTTCGGCTCACCTCAGAGTTGGGAGGTATCTGTGTTACCCGAAATTGAATACAATTGACTAAGATTTATATTTGTCCGATCGACGAGCATTCTCAATTAATTTAAGGACAATAGGAAATAAATTTAAAGATTGTATTAGTCTTATCCAATCGCAGTTAATATTCGTCTTAATTCTTGCTTGGTGATACCTAAATCCTTCGAGTCTTCACTAACTTAAACGTAAGAGTGTCTTTACAAGCACCACCACCCACCACTTATGAAGGATTTGGAGATAACACCACTTAGTCTTAATCTTAGTCTTTATCTAAATCTGATAAGAGCAACCTCCAAAGTTTTACTATCTTCATAATGTGTTTCTTGATTCCCAACTTCAAAAATACATTACCAATTCTTCACATGTGATTAAGCATAATATAGTACAATTGAAGGAAAATCTCGCTTATGGTGTGACTCCTATTATAATTGAGATCATATGACAAAATGCCTTTGGGGTAACAATAAAAATGATTTTGGAGTAAGAAAGACGATGGTGACACAATGTAAGAGCTGAAAAGCAAGATGAGAAATCCTTATCCTCGATTGTTCAAAGGTTTGTGAATTTCAGGAACAAAATTCTCAAAAGAAAATGTTGTAACACTCTCATTTTCTTTTAATATATATTTAAGTGATATATATTCAATATTTTTGTTTAATAAACTAATTTAGAATTTAAAAATTTTGATTCCATACTCATGTCTAGAATCTTGAAAAACTTAGAAAATAAATTTTTGGTAACTTTAACAAAACTAAGTAAAAAATTTGTAAAACTAAAGATTATGTCGCTAGAATTAATTAGAAAAAAATCAAGATAATTTTTTAAGTGATATAGATGACTATGATTAGAATTTTAAATATTAAAAAATAATTCTAAGATTTTAGAGAATCTCGTGTAAAATGATAAAATTGTCCCTAATTGACTCATAAGCCAAATTAGTATTCTTTTATTGTTCAAAAATCATGAAAACAATATCAAAATTTAGTTTTCTAGACAAATATTTATTTTCTTACTTATTTTAATAATTAAAATTAATTTATTCGAAAGTTTTAGCTACAAAAATCATTTTTATGTGTTAAAAATATAAACAAGTATGAAAATTTTTAGAATAATATAAATATTAAATATTTCATATTCAATTATACAGAAATATGAAAAAAAATTAAAATATCTTAGAAAAATAAGATTAATTAATGATAGAAAAATGTGTAATTATTAACAGTTGTAGAAAATTTAATTGCTTTTGGGCCAATGTCAAAAGAAATTGTAATGCCCTTTTTATTAATTTTAATTTGAGAAAATTTTTGTAGTTATTTTGTTTTAGGTAAATTTTTAGAACTAAGTTTTCACAAGGGATTACAATTTAAGAGAAACCTAAATATCATCATTACTTTTCAACAAATTAAATTTAATTATACAATAACTCAAACTATCATACACGAAAAGATAAGACATAATTGTATATATTACATATTTGAAAATATTTGTTTAATATTCAAAACTTTAAAGCTAAGAATAACAGACAAATACATCAACTCCCTCTCTTCTTGTTGTAATTGAACCCATATATGAGTTTTGACATGGAGGTGGTTGAACGTGTCGAGGGGCTGCTAGAGTGTCCGATGGAACTCTTGTATACCTAGGTGGTTGGGCTTGAGATAGTACAATGGGAATATCTATATGATAGAATTTCCATGAGACTATGATATTTGGAAGTCTAAAAGCGATTCTGAGATAGCCCATGAAAGTGTCATAACCATTGGTCAGGTCATCCATCGACCCTCCAAAGATATTATCATCAAGTGGAAAAAAGGTTGGAACTCGTTTGCCATCTGTATCTGAAATGTGGGGGTTGTAAGACTGAGTTATCTATCTTTAAGCAAACACATACAAGTATACATCTCTAATTATCGTAGACTTTCACCTCACCGTAATGTGCCTATTTAGGGATTCTACGCATTTAGGACCCTTCGTAGTCTCTAATACTACTAGCTTTGGGAGGACTTATATGAGCGTGTCAATAATAATCCAAATGTACATTTTGGGTTGACGATCGGGAGTACATATCCTACCTGGTACTGGATTTAGGATACTCTTAACCAAATCTTGATAATGCTCCACTTTGTCGGGGATGTCAAGTCAGTTCTTTGACACCCTCTTCACTTTGAGCGGTTCACAACTTGACACTTTATCTACCCCTAAGGACTCCCCAAAGCCTACATACATTCCTCAGATACCTTCTGTGGTCAACCTTTGCAACCTCCATTCTTATATTCTCACTCGTTAAGGATTCTGATTCATTCTACTTTTCTCTTCTTCAGTCATAAAGTTTTCTTGGTACTGATTTCCAACTTAACAATACGACTTTGTAATAACTTTATTTCATTCTCACTTTCAACCTAAGTTTCACTTATTTTGTCTAGGTAATTTTCCAGTTCATCTTCTATCTTAGGATTGTTTGTAACATTTGATTATCAATTTCGAGACAGTTATAACAACATACAATTTCTCTAGTTTTAGTAGAGAAGATAAATCATCGATGTATAACATAGAAATATCCAATTCAAAACTAAACAAAATTCCAAACAATATATCAAAATCATAATTCAAGATACTAAGAAAAGGGTACAATGATCTTTTTCAATAACCTTTTACTGTTATTTATTTTTTTATTTTCTCATCTCATATTTCTTCAAATTTATGTCTTATTTTATCCAATTTAACTAATTACTGTTAGAATTTAATTAAGAAAATTATTCATATGTTAAGATTAATAAAAAAGAACAAAACAAGGACAAAACTGTTCTTTTCGAAAACTATTATTCTTATCTTCTTTACTACTTTTCTTTTCCTTATCTTTTTCCTTCATAACTATTTATTTCTCTATTCACTTCTCCTAGTTTTAGTTTAATAAATCAAATATTAATTTTTTATTTTTATTTTTATTTTATTTTGTACTATTCAAAAAAAGATTTCAACTTATAATTTGCTCTTATTTATTTACTAAATGCTACTTAGTTAAATTATTAAAGAAGGAAAGTTATAACCTCCTTTGAAAAAGTATACAATTCTCTTGAAAAAAGTATACAACTCTCTTTAGAAAAGTATACAATACTACTTGTATACTCATATTCTTATGATTTTGTATAAGTATAAAGCTACCAAGTATACAACTTCCTTTGAAAAAGTAACAACTATTTTGAAAAATATACAACTCTCTTTCCCTCTCACTCTCTCCCTAACCCTCTTCCTCACCCAGCTTTATTCTTTTCTTCCCTTCCCCCATTCTTCCTAATCACTTTTCCTATCTCAAAAGTTATTCAATTAACAAAAAGGGAATTTTAACAAAACAAATTTTTGAATTCATCTTTTACTTTGGATTTAACTTAATTCTAATAAATTTTTATTTTAATATGTTTAGTTTCCTTCAATCCTAATTTAGAAAGAACCCAAACATCAAAATTCAAATAGAACCAGAGAAAAGACAAGTATGATAACTATGGCGACCAAGGAAAATAAAAAATTTGAATTCACATGTTTCATGATATTTCTGTTTAATTAAAAGTATGGAAATGAACTAGATAGCTTTAAGAATGAAACCGTAAAGAAAAATCAAAGAACAAATGACTCTTCTACTTGATTGAAGCTTTTACGGTGAACCAAAATGAATTTTTTCGCAAAGGGTCAAATTTGTGTTATATTGCTCCATTTATGTTTATTATTGAAGGAAAAGAAAGCTAGCTCGATATCGAATTTGTTTGAAAGCTAAAATAGGGGAATTGGTTCACCTAGTTAGAGAATTTTTGAGTTCCTCTTTGTCGTTCTTCGCATTTTCTTCTTCCCATGTGCCTCTGTTTTATAACATTTTCTGTCCTTATTTTTGATTTGTTTAATCCATAGGATATGGATGAAGGTTAATAGATAGGTAGTAGAGCTTGAGCTTGCAGGACGACGAGTTTGCAGAGGGTGGCTTGAGGAGAAAAAGCTCCATCAGCAGCTTCCATGGCAGTCTAAGGTTCTCAAGGTAAGCTTATATATAATTTATTTGCATAAATTGGCAGCGATAAACCTAGCGGTCAAATGGCAACCCCTGCTCCTCACAATTCTTCTATCTCACACGTTCTGCTCTTCAAATCCGCCCCATACCTTTTTCTTACTTAACTTTTATTTTTTTCCGTTTTATTTCTCTTTTACACTACTTATATTTGTTTGGTGCCTTAACTTACATCCAAGATGCATAGTCCAGGTGGTAGCGCGTTTTGTTATTCACTTGGGTGTCTTAGGTTTGAATCCGCCTAACTTGCCTTCTTTTTTTTTTCCATTCTTTTTCTTTTTATTTTTTGTTTTAAATTTTAAAATTATTATTTTTGATTTATGATTTTTCCTAAAAAAAATTCTATAAAATAGTTTATATTTTTCTTCTCCAGTTCCTATACTTTCTTTCACCAAATTATTTATTTATTTTAATAAATCTATTTATTTTACTTATTTAAATATTTATATATTTATTTAATTAAAAAATTCATTTTTTACTTCTATATTCAGTTTTAGATTTTTATTCTCTCATCTTTGTTCTTTTTCTTTTCTTTCTATTTCAAAACTTCCTATATCCTATTTTATTTTCTATTCTAAAATCAATGTATATATTTTTATATTTATTAGTTTTCAATTTCTCTAACTATTTTACTTAAAATCTTCCTTCTAAATTTACAATTTTTCTCTCCATTTCTTCTCTTGATTAATATTTCTCACCAAGTTAAAAAAAAATTCTAAACTTTAACTGAACTAAACTAAAATGTTTTAATAATAAAGGTAAATGTCTACTTAATATTATTTTTCTAAATATAGTTCAATTATATTAAAAGCAGGATGTTACAGAAATTATTTGACTGACCTCAGTCATGGTTGTTTTCAATTAACCTTGATCAAGATTGCTTTTGGTCAACCTTAGCTAAGGTAGTTTTTAATTGATCTCGGCTAAAGATGTTTTTAGTTTATATTAGCCAAAGATGTTTTCATTCAACCTTAGTAAGGGCATTATTGGCCAACTTCAGCCACGGTTGTTTTCGGCCAACCTCGACCATGGCCATTTTCGATCGATCTTGGTTAGATCTTTTTTAACTAATATTAGCTAGGGATGTTTTCATTAATCTTAGTCAAGGCATTATTTGAGCAACCTCAGCCAAAGTTATTTTTGACCGACCTTAGCTTAGACATTTTTGGCTAGGTTGTTTTTGGTTTGCTAAGGTCGATTGAAAACAACCTCAATTGAGATTGATAAAAAACATCCATGTTCGATGTTAGCCAAAAACTATCCTAGTTGAGGTTAGCCAAAAATAGTTTTAGCTAAGGTTGATTAAATAATGTCACAACTAAAGTCAATTGAAAACATCCTTGGCCAATGTTGACTAAAAATAGCTTTGGCCAAGGTCGGCTGAAAATAGCTTTGGTCAAGGTCAACCAAAAAATGCCCTTGCTAAGGTTGGTTGTAAACAACCTTGACCAAGGTCAAACAAAAACATCTATAGCTGATGTTGGCTAAAAAACACTCCAATCGAGATTGATTGAATTATACCTTGGCCAAGGTCAACCTAAAATAACCCTAGTCGATGTTGATAGAAAATAACTTTAGTCGAGGTAAGTCACATAATGCCCCAACTGAGGTTGAATGAAAACATCATTGGTCAATGTTAGCTAAAAATAGTCATATTCAAGGCCAACCTAATAATGGTCTAACCTAGGTTAGATGAAAACATTCTTAACCGATGTTGATTGAAAATAGCTTTGGCTAAGGTTGGCCAGAAATAGTCCTAATTGAGGTTGACTAAAAAAATATCCAAGTTAAGGTAGTGAAAAATAGATTAGGTCGAAGTTAGTCAAATAATGTCTCAACCAAGGTTGGACGAAAATGTCTCTAGTTGATGTTAATTAAAAACAATCCTAACTTAGTTTCGTCAAAAACAACCCTAACCTAGGTTAGTCGAAAATAACCTTAACCTAGATTAGTCGAAAATAACCTTAACCTAAGTTGGTAGTGAGTGTGTGTCTTTTAAAACTACACTAAATTCATAATTTTTTTTTCTTGATTTTTAAAAATGAATGTAAAAATATTTTAAAATTTAATTAAAAATTATTTCAACTTGATTATGAAACATATTTTATTTTAAAAATTATCATTAAAAATAAAAAAAATTAAAATCCCACATCCAGTCCGAAACAGACTCTTAATCTTTTGGTTTTTGATTTTGTAGTTATGTTTTACGATATATATCAATACCAAATAATGTTATACGATATATATTCTTGGTTTTAATAATTTCTTTCAAAACGCTGAGCACTTCCGATCGAAGTGCTCATGTTAGCCTATGATTTTTATGCACAATACGTTGTATCTTTATGGAAGAAATATTATTTTGAAGTCTTATTTAGGTGATAAATCGTTGAAATTAAAAATAATTAATGAACGAATAAAAACGAAAGATATTCAATTTTTTAATTCAATTGCTGGTACATGTTTTTTTCTCTTGGTAGAAGCACATGTTGTCTTAGAGTATTGACAAGACAAGTGATTGACTGTTAATTTTGCGTATTGTAATGAAATGAAATAACATTCTTAAATTTGTGATTCTATTTTATATTATACATTTAAATTTTTATTTTTGAAAGCAAAATGATCTTTATATTTATATTTTTATAATTATGCATATTATATATATATATACTGTGTGACTCTATTTTAAATAAATTAATATTTTATTTTTCTTTGATTAAATATTTAATGAAATCAGTGGATTTTTAATTTCTTTATTTGTTATAATTAATATTCAAAATTTTTACTCAACATCAAGAATAATGAAACACCTACAGATCATTTTTAAAATAATATTTTTATTAATTAAACTTATTTCAAATTCTTGTAAATTAAAAACTTAATTAAATACTCAATTAAAACATTATTAAATTCTTTAAATTTTATTTTAATATTTCTGATGCAGAAATATTCGTATGAAATTATGTCCTATATTCTGCGTATATCTAAATTGATGCAAACAAGGACGAAACAAAAACTATTGATGCCAAAAAGTTGGGGTATCCAGAAAACACTAAATGATCCAAATTCAATGTACATGTATTATATTGTACCCCACACCTCTTTCTGCGCTCTAAATAAGAATATAAGTAAATTTACAATATACAATCCTAACAAAATAGAATACCAAGAAAGTTACTCGCAGCACAAATATGCTAACTGTGTTGTCCCGTATTAAAATATGCTACATCCTTGTGCCCAATAATAAACTTCACATTAAAGAATTCATTTCCTTTTCATTTTTTGGGGGCACCCCAAAACTCTCCAAGGGACAAACATGACTTTATCTCACGGAGCAATGGGAAAACCTACAAGCAAGCCCATGTTATCTTGTTCTTTTCTTTCATTATGTTTTTTTTTTTTTTTTTTTCAAATCTCTTTCTTATTTAAAAGATGAAGCAAACAAACAGAATCCCCTCTTTTGATCTCGGTTTCATTCATCATCAAATCACTGGTCCTCCCTTTATAGAAATCTTAGATCTGCTTTTAACACAAGGTGTTTATGGAGCCTCATCACCAAGCTTAGCCAGAGACACAGAGGGTTTGGTGTATAAATACAAGAGTGGAAGAAGCAATTAGAGGTAGAGTTACTGAGCAAGGTGGATCGAAGGCAAGGGAAGAGGTCTCTCCCTTCTGATGAAGAGAAAAAAGAAGCTTTCAACTTTCTTAGTCATCCAACACCATCTCATAATCGAAAGGAACAAGCTTCACCGTCACCCTTTTCACTCCTTATGAGTGCCAACGAAAACAGCACCTTCTTCCCTTCCCCACATGGGCAAATAAACACTTCTGAATTTGTTAATAGCCAGAATCCATCTCAGCCTACACATCAAGGTAAATTCTATTACTATTATTATTATTATTATTACCATCATATCACTCCCATCCTATTATTATTCCTATCATATTACCATCGATCTTATTATATGGTCCTCTCAATTCTATATATCATCAATCAGGATCCACATCTCGTGAATTTAATTTTATTCATTTTAGAAATTCAAAGATATTCTACTTATATGGGGTGGTTAGATAAAGGTTAACCCACTGTGTTAATTTCTAACATATTTTCAAAGATATTTTCACCAATAACCATAGTGCAACTTACGTGATACTTCTTCTCTCTCAAAAGTAAAGAAAAAAAGCATCAAAAAGTTAGTTTATGTCCTATTTTGTTGTTTTCCTCAAAAATAAAAAGAAAAAAAAAAATCTGCACCTGTTGGTGCATATGCACAACCATCTCGAATTCTCGATCTGCCAATAACCCAAGTGTTGAAATTTACACATTTCCATTATCTACCCTTAATATTATCATTATTGGCTCTCATGTACCGTCTCGTTTTTTTCTTTCGGTCTACCTTTGACTATAAAGATACAGCAATAAATGTTAGGCATTCAATTTCACATTGCATTTTTCCACTTCCCTGGTATCTCTACACACTAGTTTTGAAATTAAACAAGTCTCACATACAGTTTTTCAGGTGCTTTTAATGCTTTAATCAGAATTAAAATTTCATCTTAATAATTCATATAATAAATATTTAAATGTGAATTATCTACATAAAACTTCAATTCCCATTAGAAAATAACACCAAAAATACTTATATGATTCTAAGTTTTGTTCTTTGTGTTTACAAGTTAGACTAATTAAAATGTTCTACACTAACTAGAAACGTTAACGTTTCCAATTTTAAGGCATTGATGACATTAGGAAAAAGCACTATAGGGGAGTTAGGCAGCGACCTTGGGGCAAATGGGCTGCCGAAATAAGAGACCCTAATAAAGCAGCTAGAGTGTGGCTTGGCACCTTTGACACGGCAGAGGCTGCAGCTATGGCTTATGATGCTGCTGCATTGAGGTTCAAAGGAAACAAAGCCAAGCTCAATTTTCCTGAACGTGTTGTTATGCCAATACCACCAACCAACAATACTACCACTTCTTCTTCAGCTCCTACACAACAAGCTTCTTCTATTCCACCACCACCCTATGTTGGTGATGATCAAAGTCTACAAACTAGTAGCAACAGTTCCCTTGCAGTGTCATCATCAGAAGGGTTTCCAAATCTGGAGGAGTATGTACGGTTGCTGAATTGTAGCAATGATGATGATTTTCAACGTGTTGCATTGGGGCTTTACCAGCATCAGCATCACAATGAGGATTTTATTTTTGGTTCACCACAGCCACCACCAGTGCCATCTTTTGTGACTTCTTCATCTTCTTCTGCTGTTGCATCTTCAACTTCTGAGGGTGATGGTCAATGTGGGGTTGGAGGCTATGGTTTTTTTTCGCCAAGGAGGGAAAGGTTTTGATGGAGAGAACCTCAGGGGGTCGTAGTTTTTTGTCTCTGAATTCTGAGCACTGCATGCAAGTGGGGAGTGGGGAAGGTTACTGCCACAAAGGATATTCAAATCACATCTCTTATTTGTCGGTTTTTTTTTATCTCAATTAAAAATAATAATACGTAAGGTAAAGAGTTAATAATAATTCTCTCTGACTTCTTTTATCTATCCACTTATTTTTTTGTTATGATGCTATTGGTGCAAATTATTAAGTAATTTTGGAGATGTTTAATCTCGTGAAAGATATATTTAGTAGAGTATCTTCGATTAAAAATGTTTTTCTTTATCTGTCTACTTAATTTAGCCGTAAATAGATTAGAAAATATATTAACATATTATGTTGTGGTCGAAGTCGAAGTGATATTGGATTTGATTCTTTAAGTTAAGTATTTGAGTTTAAATTTTATGTAGAGAAAAAAAAATATAATTTAAAGAAAATTTAAGCTCTCAATAAGAATGATTAATCAACTTTTTTAATAAAAATTAGTTATTGATAAAATTGGTGAATATGAAAAAAAAGTTAGAAAATGTAAGTAATATTTTTAAAATTACTTTTAAACTTTATGTTATATTTTTTTATATTTACTCTTATCTCTCTTTTTTAGTGTAATAGTAATTCATTATTACTGGAGATCGAGATATTAGGTGAAATAAGAATATAATTGAGAAAATTAAAAGTAACGTGATCTAAAAATTTTAGATGAACAGAGTAATAGGAATAATTTTTCTGGGTAAAATTTGGGTGCAACACTGTAAGTATTTTTAGTGTTATTTTTTAATTAAAATGAAACTTTCACCATAATAATAATATATATCAACATTCAATGTCTGACTTTTTATTAGATGAATTATTGGAGTGAATATAATTGTAAGTAAAAACAACAAGTATAAATTTGAATTAGCGAACATTTGATATTATACCTAAACATTATTCAATTTTCTTTACTAAGTGGACCACAGGTAAAAATAAGTGAAATATAATAATTGAGAGAGAAGTTAAATTGAATAATGTGATATGTATTTATTAGTGAAATAAAAACGAAGCTGATTAGAAATAAAGACAAGTGATTTTCGTGTGCAACGATAATTATACTTTTTAAAATATATAATTAAAAATTTAACTTTTTGATTCGTATATATATATTAAAAGAGGTTAATTTTTGAAATGAATTTTATGATTTCAACGATTTAACTTATAACTGGGGTTAGAGAGATACTTGAATTAAAAAAGGTTATGTGTGATCGTTGTCTCCTTTGGTCAATTATTTTATTCATATGATAATATCATTTGTCTAGTCTCCTGCCAAAATGGCATGATGCATCATCGCGCGAGTATGAATTAATGGCTGAAAACACGTAAATTAACGAAGTGATCTTTGAAAGCTTTCTCACCCTATAATATACCTTGTTCTAGTTTGAGGCCAAACGATACGACAACACACTGCATGCGTGCTAAATATGCAACCTCATATTCCCAACATATCATGTCATCATACATCCAAAATATCATCGTTTTTCTTATGTGAGAGAAAATTCATTATTGGCAAGTTCGTCTTCATTTATAAAGTAAAAGATATATAGTGCATAACATTTCAACACAGGGATAATAGTAGTTCGTATAAATGATAATGAAAATTTCTGATTTTTAATCAAATAATCTCAAATTTGAATCTTAGTCTAACATGAAATAAATCATGTTATACAGAAAATATCTACCATATTCAACTACAAAAATATAAACGATGTACAATACTTAAGGTTTCAAATTATGTTCCTTCTACCGAAATAATAATTGTAATGACTAAAGATACACATCAATGCATAAAATGTTGTAGTTTGAAGAGTGTAATAAGCCATATTTCAAAATGGATACTAAAAGTCCCTCGTAGAAGGTATGGTTAATAGTTTGGACCTTTTAGACATATTATAAGAATTCAACTCTTGATTATAAAAATAGATGTGGTATCTTTAAGGAGACCAGGGGGAGATTAATTACTCCTTAACAAACATTAATATAATATTAGAGAAAAAAATATGTATTAATAATGTAATTTTTTTATAATATCATTTAATTATAAATTATTATGTATAATAAGTTTATTGATTTTGATAATAATTATTTAAAAAACTATATTAAAATTCAATTTTAATTAATTGATAATATAAAATATTTTATAATAATAATATATTTCAATTAAATAATAAATTAACTTCAATTCATGGAAACTGACAGAAAAACACCTTGAAAAAGACAATCAAAATCTCCCTTTGAAGGAACAACAAACATAAAGTTAAATAATTTATTGATAAAAATACAGAATTAAACGAAAGGAAAATAGTGACCTAACCTTCAATAATCTCTATTCTTATATTCCCTCCATACCTAAACATAAGTAAAATTAACTATTTTTACGTCAATTAGGAAACGTTTGTTTCAAAAAATCATAAAAGATTCTTAAGAAAATATGCTTGAGAATAACACATAAACTTTCAAAAGATATTTTTAAGAATACAAAATCTTTATATTTATCTTTTCTTATTCCCACAATGATAGGTGGATACTTAATATTTCCATAAAAATAGAAATTTACTTTTTAGAGTAACTATCTCTCTCCACTACACTATTATAAATTTTTTTGTAATTTTTATTTTTTAAAATTTTTTAAATAAAAATCCAAGTTTTTTTAAATTACTAAATGTCAACCAAATATATTCTTGACATAATATTCACCAAATGTGATTCTCAAAAATGCAATATTATATCTTAAAATAAATATTTTTTAAAAAATTAATTAACATCATTTAATTTTATTAATCATATTTAAATAATAACTTTTAAAAAATATCATTTTATTAAAACTTAATATCAATATAAAAAAATCATTAAAAATAGAATAGTAATTAATTAAAAAGTATTTTTTAAGTTGATATCAATAAATAGGATAACAGTTAATTTTTATTTTTTTTGTATTTGAGTCCACCAACTTTTTATTATTATTATTATTACAATTGAATCAAAGGAGTACTAGCTTTTAAGAAAGAAAAAAAGATTCAAAAGGAGAAAGATGCATATTATTGATATACAACTATATTAGAGTCTACCTTAAGGTCTCAATCTTAATTTCATCCCGAAATTACGGTTTAATCATTGCAATATGTAGTAGTATACCTAACAAATTATCATAGACCAATAATCGAGAGGAGATGACCGTCTAACAAATTTTTTTTTCCACGATGAATTTTTTTTTGTCATGGCATAGAGAGCATCTTCAAATAGGTATGCACAATAATTATTCCATTGTTATAATATTTATATAATTTATTTTTTAATATTAAATCATCTTATTTCATTTTTTTTTCTTTTTATCTTCACCTTATTATAAAATAAGTTGAAAAAATAAATATCATTGTGAATATAAATTCTCTATACATAAATACGTCACTTATTTTTTCTTTCGAGACAACTGGTATAATTATGAGACATGTATTTTATATACACACATTATTTTATTTTCTTTCTCTTTTCTCTCCTTCAAAATTTGTTTGAGTTGTGGATCCTTCCCTTAAAAATATAAATTTCAATTCTTTGACTTGTACGAATATGCTCATGTTTTTAATTCAGATAATAGCTATATTTATCTGTATATACAGACATGTAAGGGTATCAATAAAATTAATTTTAGGAGAATCAATTATTTCTATTCAAAGATCAATTTATAAACCCTAATCAAACAATAAATTAGTTTTTCGGTAACATTGAGGGCCACGTTATCAATAGATAAACACGTATAACCAATGTTTTCAGAAGAATATATCATTATGAAAATTACTCAAAAGTAAATTATAAAAAAATTAACTAGAATACACCTGTGATAGAATAAATATTTTTTACATTGTCATTTAGGAAATGTCTAAAATTGTTTTCTCAAATAAAATAATAAATTAATTGAAGTGAGCATAAGCTAAAATTACCTTTTGGTTGAAAAGTCAATAATTTAATTTTTTAATTTTTACCTTATGATAAATTCATAACAAAATTATTTTCGCCTTTTATTTTAACATCAATTAATCTATATTAACATTCTTTTTGGCCATATGATATAGTGCACTCTTGATATGACACTAGATATTTAGCAAAGGATGAGAATTAGTAACATACTTTTTAGTATCTTTTCTTGATATTAATATTTTATTATTTATTGAAAATTATAAAATAAAAAACTCCTAAATATAAAGTGGAAGCCAGAAAATTCTAATTTTTCAATAAATTTCCACAAATAATAGAGTGTGTTATCAATATTTTTCTTAATCAAAACATTTAATTATATATTGATTCATATTATGATTAGTATACTATTTCAGCCTCTTAATGAATTTTACTTTAATTTAGTCATCTAATATTTTTAAGTTGATTTTTTAGAACCAACTATTTCTATAACTTTCTCTCTATTCATATCCTAATTTTCTATTCAAACAATTCAAGTTTAAGATAATTTTTTAATAGAAAATCATTTTGAAAGATTTACAAATCACGAATTTTTGTCATATTTGAATGAATTTGTATAATGTAAAGTTAGAATTTTAAAGAGAGAGAAAAATAGAAATTTTCTAATTTTGAGTCAATATGATAATTTTTATTATAGTGAGTTTTAAATAGGAGAAGATTTGAAATAGTTTGATTGATTTAGTTGATAAAGGTTTTAAGAAAACAAATAAAAAAATTATGAATCTTAAGAAAGAAATTGAGAAAATAATTTAATTATATCAATAAAAAAATTAAACTGTAAATTTAAAAAAATGTTATTGTAAGACAAAAAAATAAATATAAAAGAACGCTAACAACACTATGTTTAATACTATCTTTTTAACACTTTTTATGAATAAATTCAAAATTAACAAAATTAATATCTTTAATATTTTTATTTGATCATAATAAATTAATATAAAATATTAAAAATAT
>JAMLFT010001776.1:0-28812 GCA_026544285.1 Pachyrhizus erosus
TAACTAAAAAATATAAAAATATAAATTATTTAAAATTATATTATAAAAATAAAATATATAAAATATTTAAATATGATGATATTATTAATAAAAAAAAGTTTATTAACTTTTAAAATAATTATTTTAAAAATCATGTTAAGGATATTTTTACAAATTCGTAAAACTTTAACACGCATGGACAATTTGTCAGTCTAGTAATTTGGTTAAGCGTTGTTTGATTAGTAAGATGCATGATGTAATTTATACTTTAATGTAAAAATCGTAATTAAACTTAATTTTGATAAAATCAATTCTACTACATTCTAAATAAAATGGCACTACACTGAATACCAAAAGTAGTGTCTTGTAAAAAGAAAAAAAAAACCCAAAATAGCGTTCATTTTAACGCATTCCGTCTAACCAGCGAAGGAAAATGGGTCGAGACAAGTCTAACCTTTTTTCTTTTCTAAATTTCGATTAAAGGGGTTGTGCCGCCGTGCCGCCGTGCCGCCTCTCACTGTGAACTACGTATAATTCAGATTGCGCATATCATAACTTGAATTTGCGGTATTTGGGAAATGGACCATTAATTTGTTCATGCTATCGTTCTCCTTTTCACTTTGTGTGTAGCAGTTGTTCCCTACCACACAAACGAAGATGGCAGATTCGATTTGTAGAACACTAAGGGATGGAGTGTTAGAGGGAGAGCTTGCGCCTACTCTTACTATCAAGGACTCTCTTGCTTCACCTTTTGCCTCCCATGTATTCTCTCACATTCTACTTCAACTCTCATCACATGTCATGGCACAAAAATCTCAGTCACAGTCAGTTTGCTGTCTCGAAAAATCATTTTGAATTCTTTTATCTCATAGTTCTTATTTTTAATCTCAATTTTTCTTGTATAGGGGTATAGTAATTGTTGCACTATCGCGGAGTCCGTCGTCTTATATTGCTTTGTTAAAGATGAATGGAGTGGATGTTGCTTCTTCTAACAAATGGTAAATAATTTTAACTTAATTGTTTTAAGTGTCTCTTAGTTGTTTTAACTGGTTTGTTGTGTCGTTTCATTATTATTTTGGTTTTTTTGTCTTAATCTTAGATAAATTTGGATTTGTTGAATTTAGAGTTATATGTCATTTTGCAGGATTCACGTTTTGGATTGTTATACAGATCCTCTTGGTTGGAAGGATAAGACAGGAAAATCTGTAAATGTTACAGATCCTTGTAACCAAATTTTGCTTGCTACTAGTTCTTATAAATCCGTGAAGGATGTGGATAAGCTGTTTTCAGTAATCACTGAACTGGGAAGAGGTATTCCAGTTAAATTGTTCTGTAACTAAAGTTAGCTTATAGATTATCCTTTTCATTTTGACTAAACAAACTTTTTGCATCAGTTAATGGAGCTCATGCTTATGTTTTTTTGAAAAAGTTGTATCTCTTTTGAATATTCTTTTCTAATTCATATACCTGCAGGATTGGTTGGAGAAAATAAAGCGCGCTTCTGTGTTGCCATAGACTCGGTATGTTTTCATTATGTGATTGTCAAAATAAAAGATATACAAAGCAAATACCATTGCCATTACTTCAAATGAAGTTGAATTTAGTTTGATTGGTATTGTGAAAGAATATTCATTGTGCCTCAATGGTTGACATGTTGAAGCAAATAGCATAATACTTTATGATTGTGAAACTTATGAGAAGGTTTTCTGTTTTCATTTCCCCACTAAAGCAAATAACCTTTGGACATGCACATCTCTTCTTGAGATGGCTGTAAAAATTTCATTGTATCTATGTTAGTATACCGATTTGAATAATAGTTCTCATTTCATTGCATGGAATCTTTGGGCTTATGTTCTAAGACTCATACTGCTTCAATAGTTATTATTCAGCTAATAGGAATTTGTTAACTTTGGCCTCATGAAGGGTGACAAAGACTTTTGAACCCTTGGATATTGTTCTATGTTCTATTCAGATCATTTTCCATGGTAACCTTAACTACCAGATTATTTGAATTCAAAAGTTGGCTTCCTCAAGGTTAGAGGCTTGGGGGAAAACTGGAAAATTGTGGATGAAATACATCATTTTATCTTATTTAACTTTTTAAGTTTTCTTGGAAATAAATGAACTGTTAAGCAGTTATAAAGCTATCATGTTACAATTATTTTCCCCAGTAATCTGTGTCTAATTATTGTGTGTGCAAGTTTTAGATTTTCCTTGTACACCTAAAATTCTTGTGCAAGAAAATTTAACATGACAATAAGAAATTGAAACTTTAACATGACAATAAGAAATTCTATTTAAGACTGTGCAATTTGTTGGTTTCTCTTGTATTATCAGTTTGTGCATTTGTAACCCTAATGGATTCTTGTTGGATATTATCAGCTAAGTGAACTGTTGAGGCATGCATCTTTGCAGTCAGTTGCAGGCCTTTTAAGTAATCTGCGCAGCCATGGTATTCCCTCTTGAACTATTTTGAGTTAAGTTCCTTTCACAGTATTGTGTAATTTGGTGTTATTTAATTGAGTAAATTTTTAAGAGTATCTGAACAAGTGCGATAGTTGATTATTTCAGCAACTAAAATTTATAGCATGGATTGACTTTATGCATCAACAATTTCTTCCTTAAAATTGTTGCTGTTCTATTGTTGCAGATCAAATTTCAAGTATTTTTGGATTATTGCATTCTGACCTTCATGAGGAGAGGGCTGTGGCTGTTCTTGAGTACATGTCCTCCATGGTGGCCAGTGTAGACCCATATCATCATTCTGAAGATGGTCAGAAAGGATGTTTAGAGAATTCTTTATGTGAGCAAAACTTTACCAAGGGAAAATTTAATGTCAGGTCCAAACGCAGAAATGGGCGAGTTAGAGTAGCGGTGATTTCTTTTTCCTGTTTGTAAGCTTGTTTGGAATGACAAATCTAAAAATTTGATGCACTGATATAATATCTCTTTATTTTTATCCAGTGTGAAGAATTTAAAGTTGAGCCAGGAGGAATCAGCTTTGTTTCTGGTTCATCAATAGACACAACTGCCATTGAAGGCCTACTGCCAAAGGTCAGTCTATAGTTTCCTGTAGATGGAAAACTGGTAGTGTGAAGTTATATCTTTGTCACTAGAAGCAAAAGCCAAAGTAAAACCTTTCTGTAATTAGATATTTTAAATAGTTATTGAAAGAAAAAGGATCTACAAAGAGATCTTTCGTTTGTTGAATTCCCTCTTCACCCTAAGTTGCTGTTTCGGTTGAATAGAGTACATAGTATTCACAGACCTTTTTCAGAAAATAGTAATAATAAAATTTAGATGCCAGGAACTAGAAAAGATAGAATCAAGAGTAAACGTTCCAAGTTCTAACTACTTCCCAATGTGCTGATTTGGTTCTTAACTTTGTCGGTTGAAGGCTGAGTGCTTGTAACATTACATATTTACGTGGTATATTTTCTGCACACAAGACTGAAGATAGAATCAAAGTGTTTTATATCTAATTTGCAATGGGCACAGACTGTCTTGGAAACATCTCATGTGCTGAAGAAATGCATACACATTCTAAGCACTTAGTCTAGACACATGTAAAGATACTTTTGATAACAGATTATCTGCATGCATGATGCACCTAAACACACAGGCAGAAAAATCCGTATGGTAACTACCAGAGACCAAGCAAGAAATGTGTTGTGATATGAAGTTGATTCCTTTTCATTGACTGTAAATAAATAATAAGAAAATCTTGATGAGTTTTAACAGGTACAGTTCAATCTCCAGCTTTCAGAGAAGGAGCGAATTGATAGGTCAAATGTTGTGCTTCCTTTTGAACACCAGGGTATGATTGATTTGTATCTGTTCATCTTTTTACATTAAGTTATGTATAAACTCTTATACATAAGCTCTTTATTTTTTAAGGAAATGGTAAACCAATACAAATTTATGATGGTAGAAGATCCCTTGAAGAGAGTAACAATGAGGCATATCCCATTTCAAGTGGCAAAAAGGAGGATTCTGCCATGGGTGAGATTATATATTTTCGTGATTCAGATGATGAGATGCCAGATTCTGATGAGGACCCGGATGATGATTTAGATATATGAATATGCTCTTGTTGGTAACATCTGTATCCCTAAGTGACTTGAAAGGATAGATTAGATTAGGTTTATGACTGAACAAAATGGAAAAAAATTCCGATACTGTTTTACTGCCGAGAAGTGAAATGTAGTGTGTATCACATTCCAACATATTGTACAACCTACTGAGGAACCTGACTTAGTTTGGATGATTTTGTGAATGTTTCTGTTTAGCGCTCAGTCTCTACAAACCTTACTCTTGCTTCAACTGGCAATAGAATGGTTGACATGCAACGAAAACTATATACCTTACAAGTGAAACCCTTCCTCTCTACATTCACCATGGCACTTTGAACCATTCTATGCATACTTGGCTGAACTGCCTACTGCAAAAAGGCATTCTAGACCCTGCAGGTTAAAATTTATCCAAATGTGGAACGCAAATTGTTTAATTATTTTTTCTTTCCGGTCCTTCTAGGCTAATAACTAGTTAACTTTAGAATATAAAGTGTAGTAATAATCATTACTTAAAAAAAATTAGTAGTCGAGATTGTAATTAATTTTAAAATTTGTTATGTATGTATTTGATTTTTATTATAATTTCTATTTGTTGATTTTCTAATTAATGATTATGAGTGAGTGTGTTTTGTTCTCTAAGTGTAACTCCAACAGGATTGTTTATCTCACATTTTTACAGTTAAGAGTGTTTAACTAGTTTTAACATTGAAACAAATAAGTTGGCGTTACTTATTTTAACAAAGTTGTTTATATAAATATTATTTAACAATTTTTTAATAATAAATAATTTCAATTAGATCAATTTAAGTAAGTAACTCATTATAATGAAAGAAACAAATAATAAAAGTTTTTAAGTGTAATGTGGTGTATAGAACTTGTGATAAAATTCACTTAAACAAGTTAATAAGCAGCCTGGCTATGCTTTAAAGTCCACTTGCATTAGGTGATTATGTAACTAAGGTATGTCAATATTATTTTTTGTGCAACTAACTAATTAGCCAAGAGAAATATAAACTTGTTTTTTTTTTTGTTGCAAAGGTGGTCAAAGTATACTACCTTCGATTATTTTCCATTTCTCTTCAAGTATTATTTACAGTTTTGTCACATAAATTAGATAATATAACTAATATTTTTATTTTTATTTAAATTGTTATCTGAATTTTTATTATATATTATAATTATTTTTAATAAATTTTTATATTTATTATTCTTTATTTTCTCTTCAACTTTATGATAAATGTATAAAATAATAAAAAATTATATGAAAATAAAAAGATAAATTACACTAATAGTTCTCATGATTTTTTTAAATTTCATGATACTTGTGACTTTTTATTGCACAGAGTAACTTTTTTCATAGAAGTAAACCATGTGACGTGTTTTTTTGAGTAACAGGGATATATAGTATAATGTGTTTCAAACAGTTAAGAGATCCTATAATGTGTCTTAAATAACAAGAATTTTCTTGTGTAATTTGTCCAAAATAAAAAGAATATTTTTTTCAAAAAAATTGACATATGAGAAGACGAAATTTGTATAAAATGGTTGAGTATATTAAAATACAATTAAGAGACGTAATCATATAGTTGTAGTTATTTTAAGTTTATAAGATTAAAATAATATGATTCAAACTAAGATAAAATTACTTTCTATAAACAGAATTACGATAGGTTATTTTTGGATTAAGAATAATAATAAATTTATTCTAAGAAGGTTTTACTTAAATAGATTAAAATATTTGAAAATTTTAAATTTATGCTCAATTGATATTTATCGTAGATTTTTTTTTAAGGTCTAGTCTAGTCTTTTTAAAGTATAATTTTGATTTATTAGTCTACATAACTTTTATATTAAAATTTTCAAATAAATATTATTATCCTAAATAAGTTAATTAACTAATAGACTAATGTGAATTATTTTTATGAAAAACATATTACATGAAAATTAAAACTATTATTATTAAAGATGTAGGACAAGGGTGAAAATAGGTAGTCTAAACTTTATTAGAGTTGAGTTAAATTTGTTTAGATGATTCAATTTTTCTTTAAAAAAAATTAATATGATCTTTATGATATCTTTAAAAACTTATATTAAAATAAGGCTTCTAAATATGTCATAAATTTATAAATTTGGTTTTTTATGTAAATCAAGATGCTTAATATTTAATAAATAAATAAATATATAATTTTAATATGTTATAAAAAATTAATCTAATAATTGCATTAACAAAAAAAACTTATTTAAATTTACTTAAATATACTGATATGTTAAGCTTAAAAAACTTGTTCTAAATGCTCTAAAGTTAACTTTTTTTTAACGAAATAAATTTTATAAAAATTTTGATCCAATTTATTTCCTAAATAAGTCTTACTTGACTTTATCTAGAGTTAGGTTATTGACCCTTGTTGAGTGACCTAACATATTTCTATCCATAGTTCAAATTTAGTAATTTACCATCAATCATTTCAAAAAGTGATTTTGTAAAAACACAAATATGAAAATTATTTTTGCTTTTAAAAGTATTTTTGGGTTAAAATTTAAAATATTATCTTTTATATGGATTACAAATTTTATATTAGGTTTTATTTAAAATAATTTTTTAAGCATAAATTTCTTCACCTAAAGTATGTTTGTTTAAAAATTTATTTTTGTGCATAAAAAGTTAATTTTGCAAAAATTAAAATTATCTAAAATTAGATTTATAAATACGTATTCAAACACATTTATTAGCAATGATATTTCAGTTCACCGTGACAAAGGAAAAAATGAGGCAGGCTTTATCAATTCTTGTACTTACTTTGACAATTTTTTTATTTTTTATAAGAGGGTCGTAACCCTTATATTAACTTTTTTTTTTAAATCAGCAAAAAGAAATATTATATAAAGAGGTACCAGGGGTACCAAATCATCTTACAATTATAGACTTCCAACACCTTTCCTTCCTACCATAATATTTTCTGCTACCAAATTAGTAAAAATGAGATGTTATAATTTATTTGTGACAATAGTGAGTCATAAATACAAAATAACAACCCACTAACAACCATTAAATGTATTCTAGCAACCAAATCCAATGCCTATATTTTGTGCTCTCTACCAAAAACTAGTTGACTTCATGTGTTTTGCTGATATCACCTGAATGAATTATTGTTGATATGTTCAAGCTGAGAGTTCAGCATCAAATCCTGCTTGATCCTCAATTTTCAAAGTGCTGTCTGTATCTATCCCCTGATACAATACCCCTGTAGCATAGTTTTGATATCTAACCATTAGTAACAGAGTTCCCATACCACCATTGTCACTTTGCACCAGAATAAAGTAACCATCAGTGACTCATCTTTTCTACTGCAGAATGGGCATTTAAAATCATATCCATCAACATCAACATTACTTATCCTCAGATTATCTCCACTTGTAAGTCTATTCCTGAAGCATCTCCATAAGAAGAACTTGACCTTTGGAGGTATCTTGAGGTTCCATACTTCACCAACTATTTCGCCTTGAGGCGCTTCCACATACCTTTGGCAGATAGTTTGATATGCCGACTTCACAGTGTATGATCCAGATTGTTCTTGTTTCCATCTCCAAGTGTCACCCACCTCCTTGCAATGATTTTTCTGCTTGTAATATACAATTCATTTTTTAAGTATTAAAAATTAAGTTAAGTAATTTCCTAATATTAAAAACTTCTTTAAATTAATCTCTAGATATAAGTAAAACATATTAATTTAAGAACTAAATTAATAGATATTTAATACTTAAAAAATGATTTATACAGTGTTATTTAAGAGAGAGAAAAAAAAAAGATAATATTTGAAGAACTATGATTTGTTTATTAAAAAAACGTGTCATGTTTCACGCTTTGCATTGTTGCCCAGCTGGCACTTGCCATCTCATCTTGAAGATATTTATTTTTCTATATATTTTATTCTTTTATTATATTAACAACGCGGGAAGATATTTATTTATTCCCGTATTCAAAACCCAATAAGATATTTATCTCCTTAAAGAACCGTCTGTCACTCATCTCACTGACAGTCTCCAATCACCACTCGCCAACTCCCCAAGCACGCCAAATCACTCGAACCTCATTGGACCGTCATTACACAATCTCACCCACTAATTCAGCGGGAAAACCGGCATTGCAGAGTCAATGCCCCGTGCCTCAAAGTCCTCACTAGTGTAAGAAGCGCAACCAGAAAGTACATAACTCTTTTCTCAAATCTGCAGAGAGAGACTCATCGTGAAAACAACGACAACGGCATGTTCGATCGTACTTGAAAATTGAATTCGACAACGATGGACGAATCTGCCGTAACGACGAAGCCTGATTGGCTCAACAACCGCGCCAAGGTCGCCGGAGAGAGAACCGAAGACGTTTTCGGTGGCGGCGACGACGAGGAATGCGACGGCGACGACGACGACGAGGCTTGGGACATGTTAAGTCGGAGTTTCCGGCAGGCGCAGACGGTACTGGACGAGAACCGTGCGCTGATCGATGAAGTGAACAGCAACCACGAGTCAAAGATTCCTGACAACATGATGAAGAACGTTGGCCTCATTACTCAGATCCACTGTAACATCTCCAAGGTTCGCTCTATTTACTCCAATTTATCTGTAAATTTCTCGAACATTGTTCGCCAGCCCCGCGTCGCCGCCGTGAACCACCGCAATCGCGACGGCGACCGCGAAGAGGATGAAGATAAGGCGGAGAACTCGGAGGACGATTCCGGGGAGCACGTGCTGGAGAAATCGGAGTAATTCTTTGTTACCTTACACAGTTTCACATGCTATTTGATTGTTATTGAGATGTCCAATGCATCCTGGGGTGTCATGTGATGTAGTTGGTGAAATTTGAAATTGAATGATTCGATTAGTGTTAGTGTGATTTTTAGTGCGAGTTTGTTTGGAGTAAAAATAATGAGCTGAGTTTGATTATTTTCTAGATTTATTTGTGGTGGTGGAGGTGGTGACTTGAGTATTGAGAAATGTGGCTGCGCTTATTCCTGGTTGTGTTTTTTGTTTTGTTTTTCTTTGTTGTAAGGATGGTTGAATTGAATTGATGGCTGCGGGAATGCGTAGGACATTATCCGCCGCAGATATGAGGTATTTATGTCAATGTTTGATTTTGTTTTTCCATGGTTGCTTTGATTTTTTATTCTTTTGTTTCAAGGGAAGGGAAGGAAAAGGGGACAGGACAAGGACTGAACCTGTGCATTGCGTTTCCCACCGTAAAGATTGTCACCGCCAGTGCTATGAGAGCTGTTAGCTCAGTCTCATACCTGCAGCAACCTGCTTTTATTGTTGTTATTCTAATATGTTGATGACTTATTGGTAGTTCTCAACTTTACTGGTTGTTTAAGTTTATGTGAATTATGAATTCGTCATCAAATATGTATGAAGAGCTTCAATGCAAGCAAAAATAGTAGGAGCTAGTTTACAAGGAGGTTTCTGTGAACTGAATAATGCCTTTGTTTTAAATGGTCTGCTTCTGAGCTTTAATTTGAAACTGAGACCTACCCACTGTCGATGAGTTTCTGTTGTAGTGGTGTTGGTTACATGCATTATTCAATGCCTCTTATTAGTCTTTTCACTTGTGACCAAACCACCTATGAAAAGTTTTCATCATCCTCCTCAATAGGTGTTACTCTCACTCCCAGATACCTTCATTCATAATCTTTTCCTTTCTTTCTTTCTTTCTAGTGTGTGGTCTGATATAATTTGACGCACATGCAGTTGCATTACTTGCCATGTTTCACGTCATTGCAATATGCTTGTGTTCTGATGTGACCAGAGTAAATAATTTTAAGCAGAAATTCAGACTTTTATGTATTATGAACTAGGTGTTTTGCATGCAGTAGTGCCTGTCAGCCAGCAGAGGTGAACATGAGGGATTCCTATAGTTCCGACATCAGGGGAATGAATACTGAAGTATTAACCTATCCGCAAAGGTCACTCTAGGATTGCATTCAATTAGCACTTACAAACTATTGAAATTCTGAAAAAAAAAAAAAAAACGTGAGACAGAATACTTTGTATGAAGGAAAACATTTGAAATAGTCCTTCTTAGTACCGAATACTCTAAATTTGATTTGCCCCAACAAAATTAGGAGATGTTGTCACGTCAATACTGAAGCACAGCCACTCTGATGTTATGAATTTATTGTGACTAGCTTTGTTTTCAAAATCCTTTCTGTCTAGGAATTTATTACTAGGTCATTAAAAGCCCATTGTCACATTACTCTTCTGGTTGCACTTCATTTATTTTGTGATTTGTCTAGCAAAAGGATGATGACCAAATTAACTTAGTAATGTGATCTAATAGGAACATCTTTTAACTATTTCCTGGAAAGCATTTGCAATTATGAGTACTTTTCTCAAACGGTGCATATTGAGTAAATGGTGCAGCAAGACAAAGCAACTGGAGGTACCCACTTCTGCAGGAAGATGAAAGCTAGAATCCATGGAAAGGAAGTGGGTCCTTTTCCTAAATTTGAGTTGTAAATTAGTTTCAATCTTAAATGAAATTTATATTCAAAGATACTGGCTATGGATATGATGGGCCTAGTATTTATAACAGGCAAGTTGACATTGGACCAGGGAATGCTGGTGACTTGGTAGGCATGGGTTTTAAACAGATTAGTCCAGTAGGACTTATTGTGGATGCCTTGGAGGAGTTTGTTATCTATTGTCGCTGGTAATGTGATATCATAGATATATAGGTTGCAGATGTTTGAATTCTATTAAGGCACTATATGATAGTGAAGGTTTCATAGGAATTACGAGAAAATATGGTTTCTGGTAATGCTATTACTGTGGAATTGGTGTTCAGATGAACATCTAATGTTATGGAGAAAAAAATGGTTAGTTGACTTGTTTTCAACATGGCATTTCGAAGGAAGATGGAGAAAGACAACTTCCGGGAAAACAGAGTTCTTATGTTGATTGAAATTTAGAGTTTTTAACATGAAGGGTAATGCAGCAGTACGAGTGATTTTAAAAGCGATCTTATAGGTTATCATATTTAGGTTTTGTAAAGTTAGAATTTTGGAATTTAATATCTGCCTAAATATTATCGTTAGAAGTTAAATTTTGAGATTTGTTTTTTATAAGGCTTTTGGTAATTGACTTCTATTTAGTTGTGCAAATTTGAATCGTTAGAGATAGCTTTGTGCCTTTGTCTATCCTTTTGTACTTGTATCGCTTGTGATGAAATTGCTTGGCATTGGTAATGAAATGCCCTTATTAACATTCTTCTATTCAGATTTCTCTTTCCTGATCTCTATGTGAATCTCTCTCTAGTGAATTTTTTACTGCACTTCTGAGAATAGTTCGCTTAGGTTCATGTTAGACGTGATAGAATCTGCTTGGAGATGATTGTCAGTAAAATTGGCATGACTTGACTGGATAATTACTTGTTTTCTATTTTTCTAATCTTTTGATGCCATACATACAGCTTGTCGAAACTCCAAACCCAAGATCAAAACTATAGAATACTAGAAGGAATAGAATTGATAGGCACGTCTTCACCAGTTGATATAATATAAAATCAATTATTTAAATTTTTTTTTCTTTCCCTTTCTTTTTCAATTTTCTGATTTGTCCCTATTGTCCCCCTTCTCTTCCACGGTTAGTGCTTCTCCTCCGTTTGCGAATCCAATGTGCTTCCCAACGATCAGTGCATCTCTTCCCGTTGTGAACCCAATTAGCTCCTCGACGACACAAGTTCTAATGATTTTGTTTCACCAGGCACATAGCAAATAAACATTACTCACTTTTGCGTGGAGCATCAACGAGTGTGTCCTGGTATTGACAAAGGGTTTCGTTGCTATTGTGCTCGCATGCAAGGCTTTGTTTCTAGTTTATTCATTTTGTAGGTGGTTTCATTTTCAATATACAAATTTGATTTGGAAGATTGATTTATAAATATGGAGAAGGAGATCCAAAGAAGTAAAAGGGGGAGAACAGGAAGAAGAGAAAAAGATAAAGGCAGACAAAATGCTCTCATTGAAAATCGTCTTCGACAACGACACATGGTAGTCTGTGGCAGTTGTGGGTGCGAAGGAGGAAGATGAAGGGTATGGAGGCAAAGTGAGGAGAAAGAAGAATAGGATAAAAGGAGAAAAAAAATAAAGAATAAATCCAAGTCATTAATAAAAAAAGATATAATGGTTAAAAATCTTGTTTTCCACCGTGTGAGATTTGGCCTCCTTTCCCACGTTAGTCTCGGTCCTTACATTAATGAGTGTTAGGCTCGAAAATTACTGAGTAACTTCAAGATAGATTCACGTTGAAGGTTGAACAAACGTAAATCAAACACACGAATGAAATTGATTTTATAAAATTAAATATAGAGTGATTTATATTTAAATATTTTTATTCAAAAAATAATAATAAAATTATGTAAACATTTTTTATTTAATACAAAAGTTACTCACAATTATTTCAATCCAATCAATTTTCAATTCATAATCATAATCAATTTCTTAATGTGAAACTAAATGTAATTATTTATCTAAAATTATGTTAGTATTTCAACAGAATTTTAGATAATTAAATGTGAATTCAAATACGTACCAAATTTAATTTTATTTCTGTTTCAACCAACATTAGAAAATATAAATTCTCAAGGTAATTTGAATATAGAGAAGATTCATGTTATGTTTTTAAACTTGGAAGTTTAGTGTTATTTAGTTAACAATCAAAAATGAATTTACTTTTCCTTTTCAATGTTTTTTAATTGGCAATATAAGATCTTTTGGATTTGGCAAACGTATAACATTTTTTTATTTCTTGTTTTACAAGTAATTATAAAAGTACCACTATTTTTTATTTATTTTTTTAAAAATATATTTGTTATATTCATTAATTTCTTGTGTAAATATTTACAAATGAAAAATAAATAAAAATAAATGTTTTTATAATTGGTTATGAAAATAATAAATAAAATTGACTCTAAATTTCTTATTTCTTGTCAACAAACTAAAAGATTGAACATGAATGACTATCAATCAAAATACTAGTTGTGAAATTGATTTAACAACCTAGTATAACTTGTTATACTTGTATTAAATGGGTGGATATTGAGCTCATACTTTAATATGGTGCATTTAAGTTGAATTCATGTTTCATTGACTATATATGATTATTACACATTATAAATAAATTTATATTTTAATTTTAAAATATTTTACGTACATAACTAAATATTGTCTACTTATAGAAAATGTTCCACACAAATTAGTACAATCATCCACTATAGTACTTGATGATCGAGAGGTCATCTTGTGCTTCTTTTGTCTATGCCTATGGGGGGATCAACTACTTGCATCAAAGCAATTAGAAGGAGGCATACTTGCACACATTTTAATGCTTAAGTTAAAATTAGAGAGTAATGACCTGTGTGTGAGAATAATGTGTATTTGATTAAGGTTGCCAAAGGTATTTATAAGCAATGTAAGAAAACCATTTGTTGATTTTCTCATGATGAACATGTCACTTTTCTCTTAAAGATGTGTTGTATGATGTAGTATATGTCTTTCATGCACAAGACTTATGCTCATAAGAACTAAGTGATTCATAATGATAACTACATAATTGACAACGATTAATGGTTAGGTAACAACTGTCCTTGGAAGTAGGTTAGCATTTCATTTGCACGAGGGGACAAACTAGATGGCTACTCAATGGTCAAGCTAAGTTCTTGAGCTTGCTATAGTTCTAGAATAATTACTTCTACGTCAATCTACTTAATTAGCTAAGGAGTTGAGTTTAAAGGGTGTTTTGACTATTGTATTGGTCCAAATGTCTCTTTTCATTTAGTCTCTATTCAATTTTTGACTTTGGGTCCTCTTTAAGCTTTTTGGTGAAAAGACACCATATGTTTTACTATTCAATGTGATTGCTCACCTTATAAATTAGGAATTGTAGTATCTTTACTTCTTTTCTTTCATCCTTTTGTAGTTATAACTTTCATCTTTTTCATTCGTTGAAAGATTGTCTAGGTTTTCTTCCTTTTTCTTTACTTCACATTGCTTGTGTGGTTTTTTGTTGGGAAAGGATGATACATCCTTTCTTCACTTTGAGTTGGTCGAGATAGGGTTATTGTGCAAAATGATCCTCCTTCCCCCTAAGGAAAACCTCCACTAATGAAGTTTATCCTAATAGTAAGAGCTTTGTTTAAGCTAGGATGATGCTTAAACATGTGTCCCTTAGTGTTTCATTGTCTATTTTAAAGGGATTTTTTGCAAGAGACCTCTAATCTAATGCGCATCATAGTTAATATGTTTCTCCAATCAAGGAAGATAGGGGAGATTCATCATTTGTTTGGGGGTATCAACAAGATATGCTTCTTTTGTTGCTCCCCATATGTTTATTTAAGAATGGAATTTGGATAAACTAAAGGGGTTTTTAAAACATCAATGGCACCATTCTATTAGTTAGGAAAAGATAAATGTTTTTTAGAATAAGCTTAAAGATTCTGTATTTATGCTTCAAGATATTGATTTGAGTTCTAATAATAGTAGAGGTAGTAATATTTTCGTGTTGTTTAGGTTAGATGTTATTCTTTTGAAGGTTTCAAATGTGTGGCAAATAAGAAGATACATTGTTTTAAGTCAAAATCTATGTCTCCGCATAATGAAGATATGTTTTTGTAGGTCAATTTCAAAGCTTTGGAGACAAGTTATTTCTTAGGAACAAATGAATTTATGTGATTGATGGAAAACATACCTCTTACTCGACGAAAAGGTAGTGACCCTAATTGAAATAATGAACTGGCTAAAGATGATAGAAAAATATATCATTATCTAGTTAATAAAATAGTCTCTAAATCCAGTTTATTAAAATAAAAGATACATAATAACTTTAAGAATGTCAAACCTTTCAAATAGATGTCATTTATCTCCACCAATATCTTACATTCTACTCTCATTCCTATAATAATTCTTAATCATCTTTAAGAAAATATCAAATTTGTATGTACAAAAATTAAATTGCACTTTTAGTATGAGTTTGTTTTCTGTTATGGAATAGATAAAGGAAGTTTGAATATTATACATACATTATCTACCTTAAGTACAGACGATATGTACCCAAATAATAGCTAGGTGTAATAATAGAGTACCTAATTTATTTTTAACATACCTACAAATACCCAACGTGTGCCGGAGTTAGGTACATACTCGATACACGTTCCGCTTTAACTTTAAAATAACATGCTTTATAGATACTTATTACATGTATTCCCCACCCCCTGTAAAAGCTGTATAATTATCTTTATTTTTCCATGAAATGATGGTTTTCAAAATTTGTATATTTGTCTTTATCTTCATCTCTATTCATATTTAACCTATTATCTTTATCTTTATTTTGGCCGCTACGGTGACTTTCTATCTCCTTTACATATTCTCGTGAGTGTAAAATTATTAGAATACTAATAACTAAGTTGCCCTACGTCACATGGAAGAAACATAGTTTGACACACTGGGATTGCTACAATTTTGTTACGTTTATGCATGTCACATATTTTAATCCTTTGTACTCATTAATATTGTTTTTCTTCTACGTAGCTTTACCCACACATCACAGTGAATATTCCTAACGTTTAAAAAGATTATTCAGTGCTATTTGGAGATGTTCAATATTAAAATTTATCATTAAAGAAAGAACAATGCATAAAACAAAGCAATCTCTTTCTTCTCTACAGAGATAAAGTTAACACAAACAATTTATTTTCAGTGTTTTATACGTGTTTCTTACGAACATTGTATGAGTATAAATTCTCACTTAGGCTCCAAGCCATTCCTGGCCAATTTTAAAGGCTGACACCTTTCTTTTTTTTATCTATATCTCTGTGTCTCCCCTTCAATTGACATTATCCAATACAATAATGGCCACCACAACTAGACACCCTTCTCATAATAAGATGTCTAAACAGCACTTCAAAGTGTGTTTTTGTTTCAGGAGAATGTTTAGGCTCAACGTGGCTGAACCTCCTGACGAAATCTACACTCTTTTTGAAGATTATTCAGAGAATGGCATCATGAGCGTGGATGACCTGTGCGATTTCTTAGTTCACTTTCAAGGAGAAGAGGAAGGTGATGCCATCAACAAAAATGCTCAAACCATTTTTGACAGCCTCAGGCATCTGAACATATTTCATAGGAGAGGCCTTCATGTTGAAGCCTTCTTTCGTTATCTCTTAAGCGACCTTAATGGTCCCCTTACTGAGGTAATATCTGGTTTACTCCTAAAAAACAGATGAATTAATTACCTTTATGGTTTGAAGAGTTTATTATAATTTGCACTTATTCTTCTCATTATCTTTGAACTTTTCTCATATTTTGGTGTGTTTTGGATCTCCAGGTGTACCATGACATGAATTTTCCCTTGGCTCATTATTTCTTGTACACAGGCCACAACTCCTACCTAACTGGAAATCAAGTTAGCAGTGCTAGCAGTACTTCGGCGATAATAAAGGCATTGAAGAAAGGAGTAAGGGTAATTGAGCTAGATTTATGGCCAAATTCCAGAGGCGATGATGTGCTAGTTCATCATGGAGGGTATGAATTTATTTAGTTTTCAGTAGCTTATTAGGTGGAGATACTTAAATTTCTAGTATAACAAGTTGATGCGCAGACAAATTATGCAATGTTAGATATTCAAATCTTATAGTTATCATTTGAAGAAAACAATACACATAAAGATACCGGTCAAAGATTAAAAAGATGCGGAAATTAAAAAGAAAAAGATAATGCAGCCACACTTAAATAGGAATATTGCAGCCATGATACGAGGAACTCTTTACTCTTTGGTGTTCTTTTAGTTGAATTTGAGCCACACTTAAATAGGTACGTACCACCATGCCTAATATTACATATTTAAAAACTGTTTCTTAAATATCTAGTGATGATAAATTTTAAAAAAAGTTTTAGATTATAAAACGTTCTACATAATATAAATTCAATATTATTAATTATTTGGACTTAACTGTATATAATATTTAAATTTATATATATTTAATTTAAACATCAAATTTACTTAATGATAATTCATTCTTTAGTCAATCCATTGTTATATAAATTTGAGTCAGCTGAATTAAAAATACAACTCAATCAAAATATTAAGTCTAGTTCAAACCAAGTCAAAACGAGAGCATGAATATTCGTCTTTCTCCTTTCATCCTAATTGAGAATAGATTTGACTTATGAAGTTTTTTCCTTGCAGCAAGATTAATCTTGCATATTCTATTTATTTATTTATTTATATTCAATTTGTTCAAATGACGTTCGTCGTTTAGAAATATAGTTAAAATAGTTTTTATAAATTTTGGACTAAAACCCTCTTATTTAAGGTGACCTTTACAATTAAGTTAGTTCAATACATTTACAATGCAGTATTATAGTTTATTTAGTTTTGAGTTAGGTCATGTTGATTTGTTAACATCGGCTCTAAGATTTATTGTTAATAAAACTCATTTATTATTTTAAAATTTGAATCTTATGTTGGTTCCATTATGGAATTGTTTTTACTACTATATGTGAAGGAACTTGCCATTAATTTATCGTATCGATGTCTCAAGACCTCAACAACTTTATTGCAAACATTTAGATCTATATATTTATTATAAACTTTGAAGCTTATGTCCCACCCAAGTTTCAACTGATTTTATAAACTTTAAAAAAAAATGTTGATTTTCTTAGTTTTTTTTTTCTTTCTATAATTAGAGGACCACATCTAAATTTATTCAATGAACCCTAAAAAATACATGTTTCTACATATATATCAACACTACAAGAAACTCTGTAAATAGCGTCAGTTAAGAGTTGACATTAACCTTAAAAAACTAACATTAAATACGATTTTAGCGTTGATTTGTGGCCTACATAAATTTACTCAAAGCTAATTTTTATCATTCATTTGTTAGCAACTGACGCTAAGTAGCATCAGTTTGGTTGATGTAAATATGTTGTCAAAAATTAAATAAGGTCAAAATTAACATTTGTGTCTACAAAGTCGACTTTAAGTTAATTAAATAATCAGTACTATAACGTAAACTTTATTGCCGACACTATGATAGATGCGAAATGTTAGTGTTGACTTGGTTGATGCTAGCTTTATAATTTTTTTTAAATCACAATTACAAAACCTGGATATATAAGTAAAAATAAGCATATTTACAAATATTGTCACGTATGTAATAAAATAGTAAAATTACACTAGAAATAAAAGTAAAAGTATCTCTAGCTGTCAAGCATCATCTAATAATTGATTATGCATATCATTTTGATAATGTGCATGTGTAAGTGCTCTACACTCATTAGAGCTTGATCTCTACTCCACAATTGTCAACTACTACGTCACAACCTACATCTAGCGCTCCTAAGTAGCAACCTTCTACTCAATAACCCTAATTCTCACCTCAATAATCTAAGCCCTCAACTCAACAACCCTACTTCTCTCCTCAACATTCATAACAATTTATCTATTTAGCTTTAGCAACCCTCCCCTTACATGTAGGCAGAGATCAAGGCTCTTAAGTTAGTGATAATTCACCATGGCAAATGTTCAGAGTTAAATCTATAAGGTCATAAACTTATCTTTGGCTCATAAAGCCAACAATATACTGTCAAATGTCAATCTTGGTTGATGATTCAATCTCCTATGTTGCACTCATTGAGACCTCACCATTTCATCTACATTTGACTAAGACATTGTTGGTAGTCCTCCTATTCAATCTCAAAAGGCCTAAACTAGTAAGAAGCCTTTTTTTGTTTGAGAATCAAGTTACTAATGTATATGATTGACAAATTACATATACCCTATAAGACTATTAACCCAACCATTTACCCTTTTCTTGTGGGTTTCCAAGAAGATCTCATTAGACTTCAAAAATGGCCCAAGCCTCTCAACCTTGTAAAAAAAACAAATAAATATTTAATATAAAAATATGCCACATTCAAAAGATATAAAACTATATAAAAACATGGGTGTTGGTGTGAGTACACAACAAGTCCTCAAGATAAACCCTATGACCAGTAATGTGGACTATTTCGCTTTCGGGCGAAGCCTTATTAGCCTTACTTTAGGCTAACAACCTTTAGAAGGTTAGACTAACCAAATATGCAATAAAATCGGTCCAAGCCTTATTCTCCATTCATTAGGGCTTTTTCCTAACCTCCCTCACCTTAGTTAGAATATTTATAAGACATTTTGAACAATGTTCCATAAACATTTTGCAGATAATCTACACACAATGAGGATTCCACAAAATCCTGTCATGCATAGTAATTGTGAAATAATTAGTCAATATTTAATCACTATGTGTAAACAAGGACAAATAAAATACACACAATACAATTCACTCCAACTCTATGTTATCAATTATTCCTAAGATCCTTAGGCTTTCATAGGGTACGAATGGTAAGCACTTAGAAATTACTCCATGTTGGCATATCTAATAGCCTCATAATCAAATTTGACAAAATCCACATACAAAGAATAAAAAATCAAAGTTAGTACTTAACAAATTCTTTTAGAAACAAAGAAAAGTGTAACTTATCTACAACCAACTAAACATACGATGACCTTATCAATGACCTTTTAATACTACCTCTAACATTAATGAGGAAGGTTGTGGTCCTCTTACATAGATTTATCAATGTTTTTCTAAGGTATCTCATTCTCTTGTTAAGGCACGTCCTCTTATTATTAAGGTACCTTTCCCGCTGATATAACAGTGATCCCATCTCAAGATGCCAACTAAGAAAAAAAGTACTAGAGTAAGGACCATGGTGAAGTCTATAAAAGATGTTGAAGCATGGGATTAGTAGATGATGGTGTAAAATGTATCTATCAACACAAGAGAATAGGTTGATCCAATGTCTAATCTCCAATCTCTCTCTAGAGACATTATATTAGCTCACCCTATATAGTAAGTTTGTTAGGTTGTATAATCCTTATTGTACCTTTTGCAAAAACTAAAAATGGATAGTTGTCTCTTATAGAGGCAGAGATGCAAAATTCTAAGAAAATCAAGTTGATATCTTAATATATGTGAACTTCCATTGACTCTTATAAATAAATAAAAAATCTTAAATTTTAAAGCAAAGAACAACCATAGATAGGAGAACACTCCTCAATCTCTAGATGAAGATAAAAGAAAGTCAAGCTTTCTTGAGAAAGATAAAAGAAAACCTCCTTGATGGACAAGAGAAAATAGGCCCCTTAGTAAGAAAAGTAACCTTAAACAATAAGTTTCATCAAAGAAAGGGAGAAAAGAAATAATTATCTTAAATTATAGGTATTATTGAAGAGAAAAAATATTTTATTGTATTCCATGTAAGATCCTCTTGTATTAGGAAAGACACAATATAATCCTACTTATAAAGAGAAGATTTGTTGTTACACTACGTCTTGTGATTTTTTCAAATTAGCATTGAAAAAAAATTCATGTTGAAATTGTTTATGTCATTTGTTTTACATCCACATGCTCATATATTTTATTCAATTCCCTTTTCGTGTTAAACAAATAAGGGTGTTTGAATTGGTAATCCTAAATAATAGCATTAGAGCTCACCAAGTTAGTTGAGGGAACTATTAGCCTATGAAACTCAAAATAAAGGGTGACTAAGGTGGAGACATGTTCAAGCCCACTTTTGAAAATTAGACCTAGTGAAAATTGATAATACATGAAAGACCATTTATACAAGAGATGTAGGCACGAAGTTTTAGAAATATTAATTTAACATCTTGATATTTGTAACCTGTGCATTAATTCCTATAAATAAAGAAGCCTAAGCTTAAAGTGAAAATAGGAGTGAAGAATAAGGGAGAACCTTCCTCAAAGCCTCTCAAAGTAGAGAAAAGAAGGTTTCCTAAATTCCTAGAGAGATAAGAAAGCCTCCTTAAGAAAGAAAAGAAGGAAAACTTCTAAGTAGAGGAAGAAAGTAATCCCAAAATATAAGCATTGTTGGAGAGGAAAAAAAAGAGAGAAAATCATCGTCAAAGGATAAATATTATTAGAGAAAAGAATAAAATTTAGAATAAAATTTTAAAAAATCCTCTTTTTTAAGAAAGAAACATTGTAATCCTATTTATAATAATGGAGATTTATTTCACAACTAGCTCTTATGTTTTTCCTTTACTTAAATTAAGAAAATTTTCACATTAACATTATTTGCATCATTTCTTTTATCTTTATATGTCCATACATTTTATTTAGTGCCTATTTGAATTAGCAAAAATGCAAGGAAACCAATCCAATATACTAATAATCAAATTTGTTGTTTTAATTAGATTAACTAAATTGAAAGCTTTGGTCCTACTTATATATTTGTATCTAGACTTTGTTTCACATACGTTATGTAACTTTCAACATTAGTATATTTGAAACTAATTGATTTTCTTTATAACTGTAGGACTCTGACTTCTTCTGTGAAACTTAGACCTTGCCTAAATGTCATTAAAGACTATGCATTTTTTTCTTCTCTATACCCTGTTATTATAACTTTTGAAGACCATATATCTCAACCACTTCAAGCTAAAGTGGCCAAGGTTTGTATAATTCATTACATGAAAGAATCTAAGTCACTGTCATATTTTATTTTTGGTAAAATAAATTAGGGAAAGAGGATGGTGACCTAGTTCCACTACCATGGTTTAAAATGTAATAACATTTTTTAGTGGAAATAAATATAATTGAATGCAGATGGTCGATGATGTATTTGGAGATATGTTGTTTCGTCCTGAATATTCACAACAAATGACAAAATTTCCTTCTCCTGAACAATTGAAGAAAAAAATTTTAATTTCAACTAAACCACCAGAGTCTCTTGAGAATCAAGACCAAAGGATACGAGAAAAAGAAAGATATAGGCTTGACTACAAAGATGATAGATCAAGAGTCAATTACAAGGTAAAAATAATTTGAAGAAAATTGTGCTTATGTTAATAAGGTGTAGTTAAAATTGTTGTGAAGAAATAATTACTAGTTTTTATTTATTTTTTAATCATTTTTTAAAATTAAGTAATTACTTTTAGAGATATTTTTATGTCTATAAAATGAACTAGTTTAATTTTGGTCTTCATAATAAAATTTATTTAATTTTCATCCTTCTAAAATATAAAATTAATAATTTTGGTCCTACTATTATATGACATTGGTTAACTACTTGTGTATCTAGCAAAATCTAACATAACCATTTCAGATGACACCTCAATAATATTTATGTAATGTCATGTCAACTTGTGACTAAAAAAATTACTCCTAAAATAAATAGAATTTATCTATCATAAAATGAATTTTGGGATTAAAATAATAATTTTAAATTTTGGAGATTTAAAAATCAAAATAAAAATTTACATTGATCAAAATTAAAATTTGTTTATTTTAGAATGATAAAAAATAATAATTTTAAAGTTTAAAAAGATAAAAATTAAAAAATATTTTAGGAACCAAAACTAATATTAGATCATTGTACAGAAATAAAAGCATATTTAACCTTTTAAAAAAAATTAACCAAACATGTGCTAATTATAAGCTTTTTGTAATCAGCTTCCTTATGTTGCATTTTTGTCATCAGGATGATTCAGATGAGCAAGAAGAGGAGGAGGATTTTCTTGCATATAGGGATTTGATTTCAATTCGTGCAGGGAAGCCAAATGGAAAGTCAAAAAATTGGCTGGTTAATCATGATCAAGTTAGACGTCTTAGCTTGAGTGAGCAAGAGCTTGAAGATATCTCCAAAAATCATGGAACTGACATTGTCAGGTGATTTCAACATGTGTTTTAGACATACTAAACCTAAGCAATTTTTATTATTATTATTATTTTGGTGGTTGAATCTCAGCTTATACATGTCTTTTTGTTAGCATAAAACTTAACTAGCTCTCTTTTACTCTCACTAGACATGTAGAAAATCCTAAACATGATTTTCTAAAATTACATGGATTATCTCGTTAGTCTTTTAAAAGTTTTAGTCGATAAATTTGTTTTTTTTTTTTAGCTAAATTAGTTCTTAAAATTTGTTATCATGAATATGGTAATATTTTATATCTTTGAAAGTAAGGACGGATCCACTTTGGTGAATATTGGAAATAATTGCTCCCACAAACTTCAGAAATTTCTTAAAATAAGTTGTAATTATAATTTTCCCCAATACTTTAAAATACATAATAAAAAACTAATCCATTATATGAATCTTATTTCTACAAATATATATAAACGAGTAATGTTCCATTGCTGTGATCTATACCAGAAAAATATGATAATTTCATTAATATTTGAAATATTGATTTGGTAATTAAATTCTTTAAAAAAACTAACATAGTGACACATGTAATTTTGCAATACTAAAATGAAGTTCATCCATATTTTCTTTAACCATATAATTCACCATTACAATAGTTGATATTGTTCCATCCTACAGATTCACCCAAAGAAATTTGCTTAGAATATATCCAAAGGGAACTCGTCTGGACTCTTCTAACTACGATCCCATGATTGGATGGATGCATGGAGCTCAAATGGTGGCGTTTAATATGCAGGTTAGACTTTGTTTTTTATACATTTGGCAATTGAAAATGAAGGAATTTGGGACATAAGAATGTAACAAACGACAATTATGAGATTTAAAGGAAGTTCATGAAAAGAAGCTGCATGACCAACCTTCTCTAATATGTCATTAGATTTATAGATAGGAACTCACTCAAATTTTGACAGTAACACAAATTGTAGTGATGTAAATGTAATCGGTATTTTTTAGATATTGCATTTGATTTTCTAGAAGTTACAGAGGCTTACAAAAACAATTTTCATTTCCCCTCATGTGAAATCACTTCTCCGCCTATTTCTTCTCAACTATAGTTTAGTTAAGGACAAAATTTAAATGTAGTTGTTTAAGTGATTTTTATTATAATTGCGGTTACACTTTGGTAATTTATATTGACATCTAATGTAATATTGTATTACATGAATTACCAAGTAATACTTAAATTCTAATTAAAAGACCAAAATATTAAAAACAATTGCAATTCAATTTTGTGTTTTGCTTATTATGCACATGTCACAATTTATAGAAGACAATTAGAATCCCCAAATAGCAAAACAATAAAAACCTAATAATATTAATAATATGAATAAAATAAAGTTCCTCCAGGCCGAAAAAAACTAAGATTTTTCGTTGACCATTTAAAAAGTAGCTTACACGCCTCATCCTGTGGTGAGTGGTGTTAATTATTTATTCCCTATGTAGTCTAAGAGGAAGTATATAAAGCAAAACAATGTAGAACAAAATCAAACTCAACATTTTAATACCCAATAATGACTTGCAAAAACCGCATGAGAATCTTTCATACATTCTTATTAGTTCTTGCAATGCTAAGAAATTCGGTTACTACTTAGCATTATAAATAGAAATCATAACAGGTTTCGTGTTCACTTGCAATTTCTTTTCCTTAAAGGGTGGTGGGCACTATCTTAGGTACATGGAAGGAATGTTTAGAGCCAATGGTGGCTGTGGTTATGTTAAGAAACCAGACATACTGTTGAATGTTGGTCCCAATAACGAGGTTTTTGATCCAAGAGCTATCCGACCAGTCCAGAAAATTCTTCAGGTGAAGGGAATGTGCATATTTATTCATAATTTTTTTTAAAAGAAAGCACAAAAAAAATCTTTCATTCTCTTCTAATTTAATATACATGGCTTTAATTAATTGCAAGTATTAATATAGAATTGAATAAAGCAGGTTTTAATATACATGGGTGAGGGATGGCGTTCAGATTTCGGCCCAACACATTTCGATTTTTATTCTCCTCCTGACTTTCGAGTAAAGGTAATACTTTTGATCAACAGAGAAATTAAGATTAAAAATTTAATTATTGATTTTTTTTTGTGGGAGTAACGTTATTCGTACATAAATTTCTTTTACATTTCATCCTTGCCTTCACTTTAAAAGTGTTATTGTTGCATGATTTATCATTTACATTTATTAGTAAAGTAGTCAAAATAATTTATATGAATAAGAAACATCCATCACTTTATAAATTAAATTTTAAAATTGAATTAAGTTTAAACTTAGTAAAATTTATTCTAAATTCGTTGTTGGATGCCAACAATCCTAGACACGAGAAGGTATGTCAAAAAGCTACTTTATTAACAATTATACATAGCTCGCCTTAACTGTGACCTCATTGGGTTTAAGGTTATGATTTTAGTTCTACAATTATTTGAGATAGCGCAATCATTGTGGCATCACATCCCATCCACGTTAAGATAGAAACTTTTTCACATGAAAAAATAAATTTAAATAATTAAACTCATTGATATACTTAAAGGTTAAAAAAACACATTTTGAGATAGTATTTCCATAAGGACTTGAGTGTTCTGGGTGACTAAATCTCATATTTAAGTTCTTGATTTTTTTTTTTCTTAATTGATTGATTTTAAGGGTGTATTTTTTAAATATTTAAGTGTTTATTTATTGGTATTAGAGTTAATTGTCAACATCTCATTACTTAGTTTCTTATTATATTCTTTTGTATCTTTCAAGAAGCGTGAAAATAGATTTTTCTTAATTAACATTTGTCTTCTTTTTTAAAAAAATTATCCAAAAATAATCAAATCTAATTTGATTATATTATATAAGTATATTTTAAAGTCTAATATCACGTTGATGATAACTTATTTTTACGTTCTAATAAACTTATAAGTTTTAAATTTTTCTCTTCAAATAAATCAACACATTTAATATTTAAAAATATAAATAAATATAATTTTTTTAATTCATAATAACAATAAATATTTAATTTTTTAAATAGATCAATTTGTTAAACCTAAAAACTTTTAAAATTATCTAAAGTATAACATTTTTTAACTAAATAAACTTTAATAAAAGCTTTAACCCATTTTATTTTTTGAAAAAATGTGAGCTAATATAGGCTAGGCTATAAACTCTCTCAAACAACCTATCTTGTTTCCATCCTTACTCCTTACTTTCAATTCAAGTACAAAAATGTCATTTAGTCCAACTCTAAAAAAAAAAAAATGAAATGAGCAAACCTGATAATCATGTAACAAAAGAAATTAGATGAATGATGATGCATGTGCAGGTTGGTATTCATGGTGTCCCAGCTGATAAAGATACGAAATACACTAGGACAATTGAAGATGATTGGATACCAGTTTGGAATCAGGAGTTCAGCTTTCGATTGACTGTTCCAGAATTGGCCCTCTTATACATCAAAGTTGTCGAACGTGACTTCTCTGGGAGACATGATTTTGGTGGACAAACATGTTTACCTGTGTCTCAACTAAGACAAGGCATTCGTGCTGTTCGTTTGCGTAATCAAAACGGTGAACTTTACAAGTCTGTAAGGCTTCTCATCCAATTTCATTTTGTTGATAGCCCTCAATAGAATTTCTCTCTTACCATGTTAACTGCTTATGTGCTAATGTTGTTACTTAACTCCACATAAACCATTTTCCTATATCAGATAATTAAATATTTACTTATTCATGGACATTGAACTGTTATAAGATTCATTATGAAATCCCACTTTAACTCCATGCATATATCTATCTATTCATGTTGTGGTTCCCAATGGGATCAAGCTCCTGTTCTTGATAATTGCATCGCTTCAGTTTTATTATATAAATCCCTTATTCATAAGTTTTATTTAATTTTTAACTTTGAAAATAAATTTATGAATAAATTATATTGATTGTTTCTAAAATTTCGTAATCATATAAATTCTCTCTGTTTTTTTCAACTCTTTTAACCAATCTCAATAATTTAAGGAATTTGTCTCTAATTTTCAATAAATAAATAAACATGCTGAAACAATCCTGAGTTCCTATAGTGGTCTCTATATGGAAGAAGAGAAATGGTTTGATGAAAAACGATGTGAAATAATTTAAATGAATCTCATATATTCCTTTTTCCCTGCTTCAAATACAAGTTTGGAACCGTTCATTATGAAATTCTACCTCCGACTTGTACCAAATGAAAATCATACTCTAAAGCTATGAAATCCTAAATCTTATTATTCGAATCCGCGGAAATGGATTAAATATTTTTCGTTACAAGAAAATTTGTGGTATATATTAAATTATAGTCTTTTGTAAAATTTAACTTTGTAGTTTATTTATTAGTAAAAAGAATAATGTGTTTTTTAAAAATTTTAAATTTTAATTATTTATGCATTTTTTATATTAGATTGTTAGAAATTCATCTAAATTAATTATTTATTATGCATATTTTCCTTTTTATTTATATTTTTAAAATTGATTTGCATTTAAAAATGTAAATATAATTTTACAAAACAAAAAAATATAGTAATTAACATTATTTCTATTTATTTAAAAATTTTACTAAAAATTTACCATTTAATATTAATCAAATAAACTATTGTAAAAAATATTTTTTAATTAAAATTAAATAAATTACTGTATAAGTTACCATTTTCAATAGTAATTGAGTTAGTTATAGTTCAAATTATTTTTTTAATTGTAATTAAATTAATTATGAGTGAATCAATTACCTTTTTAATAGTGTTATAATTAATTAAATAAAACAAATTAAATCAAGATAATTTTGATTGTTGAAAATTATGTATCTATTTACGTCTCTCTAATATTCTGTACGGTAATGGTATTGGTTCCGAATATGATGATCAAAGGTAGCTTCTTGCTGTGCGTGAACAATCCCACACACATATATAGAAAGTAGTGAGACACCATACAAGTGATTTTATGTATTATGATTGATTTGTTATTTTGAGTCAAATTATTATAAATAGAATTGTTTTAAATTAATGTATTATTTACATAGTTAACTTGATTCATTCGCATAATTATGATATTATTAAAAAAGTAATCAAATTACTTACAAAATAATAGATTGTTTTATTTTTTTTATTATATCTTGGTTGATTCATAATTAAATAATTTTCAAATTTTAAAATTATCTTGGTTCATTTTATTAATTATGATACTATTAAAAGGTAATTTTATTCACTCTTAATTAATTTGATTACAATAAAAAAAATAATTTATATCATGATTAATTTGATTATTATTAAAAGAATAACTTACTTTATAATTATCTCAATTTTAATTAAAATTGTAATTTTTGTAATAATTAATTTGACTTATATGAAAAGGTATTTTTTTATAAAAAAAAGTAATAGACACAACGGAAATTACAAGTTTTTGTTATCATAAATTTTTTTCACACTCTCTATTTACATAATTAAAATTTGTTTTTGTTGTCTATTTTTTTAATTATTCAATGAAAATAAGTTTTCACTATATAAGTGATTAACATACATAATAGAAATTTATTTCCATCATGATGGACATTTTTGTTATTACATTAAATAACGTAGTCAAGTAAGGTGCTAAGAGCAATTAGAGAGGTGCCAATAGCAAAATCTATAGGGCAACTAACAGGTGTATGGATATTCTAACCTACTTAATAAGTTATTCGTATCCACTTAGGCTTATTAATTACTTATTGTTGTCCTCTCAAGGCATGTCTCTGGTTTTGCCATCGGAGTTTCCATTTCTCTTGTTATTTCAATGTAATGTTTCCTTAAGACTCATCCTCTCTATATATAAATAAATTAAAATAAGTTTTAAGATTTATTTTTCTAATGATAATACTTTTGAAATTTTTCTTTAATGAAAACATTTTTAAGAAATTTTTTTAAACTTTTATCTCCCTAATTTATCCTTTTTATCCTTATTTTTTAATTGAA